>JWJB01010743.1:0-18456 GCA_000812895.1 Rutstroemia sydowiana
GCTCTCCAAAAATATATTATCAACTCAAAGATGTGCGATATTCCGGCGGCTTGAGCAGATATGGGTCATCAAAAGATATGGCTGTACATATACCAGATAGAGGCTCGCTCACCTTAACATAAGGTTCGTCGAAAAATCCAGTTTCCTTTCAATATAAATCGCACAATTTCGGAATTCGTGTTTCTCTCTCCTTCTTTCACAGCAATTATCAATGCAAATTTCCATTAGTACTACTCGTTAATCCGCAACTCAAGATCACAGTTTCATTACTTCACAAATGTTCACTTTCGAATAAATACTACAAAATGGCAAAATAAAATAAAAATTTGTTGAATTAGATACCCGCTCGTAGCCGGATTCTCAGCTCCTCAATGTAGTCGTCGATGTCGATTTCAATGTCAATTTCTATATGTGTATTAAACATACAGTCAAAGTCGATGTCGATCTCGATATAAACGTCCATGTCCATGTCCATGTCGCTATCACTATCGATATCCATCTCAATATCGCTGTCGCTGTCACTATCAATGTCCATCTCAATGTCACTGTCGCTGTCGCTGTCGATGTCCCTGCCATCGCTGACATCCGTCTTCAATTGTACCCCTAGTTCAATAGGTTGGGGCTGTGTCCGTTGCCACTGTTGAGCAGCGAATTCTACGGCCAGCTCCTTCTCCAATTGTCTTCGTCGAGCGTTTATAGCCTCCTGAGACTTGCGCTGACTCTCTGATGATTGGTTTTGGTATCTTGGTGGGATAAAGTTGGATGACATGATTGCGGTAGAGGGTGAGTCTAATTTGAATAGAATGACAATGAGGTTTAAGCTACCTTCATATATAGAGTCTGGGAACGAATGTCCCCATGCTGTTCGGTGGTTGTTCTGGTGTGTGGTATATTGCTAAGTTATGGTGGGATATACATATTGTTCGGGTGTTGTTCATATCACTAAAATCCGCCTATGTTTTTGGATCCTAGAGATGGATAGTGATTACTGCCTAAAATGCAATGAAATTGAAGACTATATTAGGCTTGCACAAATGTCCGATTATGTGTATAATGTCGCTGGCTAAATGACAATAAAACAGAAACATGATGGATTAAGCTGGATCAAAAAAATTGAAGGCAGCAAAGTCCATATATAACCGCGCCTCTTCCTGGAACTCAAGTACCTCATTAGGGTATTTCAGTTCCTCCGGAAATAAGATAGTCCTCAACTCTCGTAAAGGTTGGATATCATCCAGCATCCCTTTCTGCAATCGGTTCCACACAATGCCACAACTTGGTTTGCTTGCTTCGGGCACCTCAATCGTACGTGTATTTGTTACCACATAGTCGCACTCAATATCCCATTGCTCCGCCTTGAGCTCTTCCTCGAGTACCTGACAATCATGTACCAGTGCCATAATCTTCGTTTCCTTCGTCACAACCCCGATCGAATACAAGATTGCCCAGTCGATATCGAAGAATCCACGTCCCTTGCCCAATCTCAGCCCCTTGTGGTTGATAACCCCAGTGCCTGTAACCATCAATGGAACCTCTATGTCTGCACTTCGCATTTCCTCCAGTGTAAGATGTGTTCCATATTTTTCCATCCCATCGAGAAAACTCGCGACTTCCCATTTTCGCTGGGGTATCTCTTTCGGATTTAGGATGAAGAAGCCTCGTTTGATTCCATATGTTGTGCAGAGTACAGTTTTCCCATCTTTCAAAGCCTGGTACCTCAATTCCTGCAAACAATTGTCAGGTGCGACGAATAAGATTTGTGCATCATCGTAACAAGGTATTTCGATCAACCGTCGTCCAGCATCGTTGGAACCAACAAAGTCGCAGATGAAAGATGAATAATCGTCATCAAATCGAGAGTCAGGTATAGCTACATATTGTAATTCATCCCAAACTCTTTCTCGAATCACGGATTTGTGAGTAGATGGTGGAGGTGATGGAATATCACTATGAGGAAGTTGTGAATGATGATGGTTCATTGTGATTCAAGAATTGTATACAGTATATTTCTGCCACAGCGGTGAGATAGATTATCGTAATGACTAATCGAATAAAAGAGAGTTGGTGGAGTCTCAGATTCAAAAATAGTGCGTGCAGGAAATACCAGTGAAATTGATCAGATAAAAAAAGACAAGAGACAGGTTCATCCAGATTCTGTTTTTTTGATAGAAATCTCTTGCGAAATAATGGGGAGAAAACAGGAGATGTTTCTTACGAAAATGAAGGTATCTGTGAAACGCGGAAAGAACGAGAACTTTAAGCCTTTAACAACCCGATGAACACACACACACAGATGATAGATCTGGTGAATGAACCAATCAAGAGTTACGTATCACAACCTCGCTCGAGCACCCAACATGAAACCCCAAGCACCCCAAGGCATTCAATTATTTATAAGCTCTCCACCGTGATATCTTCGCCCATCATTGTGGGATAACGTATGGGGGAATCTCTGCTTGGCGCCGGGATGATCGATTACTGTCGCGTGTCGACGATACTGGTAGTAACATTAAGCGCTTACAGCTTCGGAGGAGCCTTGGTGTTTTGGGCGCGCGCGGTTATGAGGAGCAGCAACATTCCAACAACAATAATCCTACAAACTTCCCATCATGAAGTCCAACGAACACTGCCCCCTACTAGGTTTGAGCCAGGCAACTCCTGTCATGACCGGGGAGACCGGGTTATATTCACAAAGCATATGGGATTAGATCTACGTCTATAATAAAAGGCGACGAACAATATTGGGTTTCAATCAACCAGGGAAATCCCTTGTTTTTGGTTGACTATCCACATTGGTTCCTGGTACGAAATCTCTTGGATGCCAACAACTCGGTACCAGTATTTGTCCTATGATTTCTTCCCTTTTTTTGACTTCCAAATCTTAATATCAGTCCCAATGCACTCAGGAAGAAAAGCTAGTCGCGAAAATCCTTGGTCTTGGTTTACATATTCACAGGGCAACATATTTTCACGAGATAAGCCATCATTTGCAGAAAGGTTAAATTAATTGTAGCTGGCATATGATACACATCTATGCATATGTCCAGCAAAGCCAATATCCGGTATTTCTCGGTGTTACAATTTACCCTCCCACACCATAATTTGCGCAGTAGCAACAATGGGGAAAGAGGTCAATGAAAGAGAAACTAGGAGAAGGCTCAGTTGTACATCTTGGGGCTCCGACTATAGTTGTAGGCGATCACTCAACTAGATGCACATAGTATGGGTGTAAGATCCCAAGTTGCTCGAGGCCTTATTTTGGGAAATGGCACACGTGGTAGATCTAGGTATAAGCGCAAAATTGCGTTGACTGAATGGAACTGTTGTTTGGAGAATACTGGTGGCCCTGTGTACAATTTATACCCCAGGGAGCGTGGGTTGTTCAGAATGAAAAACGTGTTGTAATGGTGTCCCTCGATTGATTGTTTGTCGTTGTTCAGTACCCCACTTGTCCACAGTGTCGATATTTTTCCCTTTGAAAATTATTTTGGGCCCAATTGACGAATCCTTTCGATGACAAGCGGAATCCCAAGCCGGCACCCTTCCCGACTTCATAAGCCAATCTAGTCCTCAACTTTCGGGCCACTACGCCCACCGACCCCGTCAATAACCCCTCCGTACGTATGCTGCACGTTCCGCATGTTGCCGCTGTTGCTGCTGTTGATGCAATAAGCATTTCGAGCATTGGCCTGGTATTTGTTTAACTTCCGGGTTTGGACTTTGTGCTTTTTGGTCTGGATGGGGTATGAACCGTACGCTGATTCGTTTTCTGCAAGCTATGCAATATCTGACTTCTAGGATACACATTATTGTAAGATTGAGGATTTGTCGGGATGATGTTGAGTTGACTCGCTTTGATGTTGCATGAGAAGCTATCATGATGGGTTTATATACCAAGTTGAGCTCAATGAAATTGTGGAGTTTCATTACATTCAAGGCGGCTTCTGGAATACCGGTAATTCATTAAGACACGATGTAGTTCATCGTTCATTGTTTCTTTATTCCAACAACAAGGGAAGGAATCAGGAGGAAACTCGTCGGTTAGATTGTTTCAATGCCGGACTCTTTGTGATGACAATTCTAAGTCAGTTGAATCGAATTGTGTGAGTTCAACAATGGAAATGGTCGTCACAAAGAAAACCTCAGACAATAGCATTATGTCGCAGAACAACACTTATTCAGAGCTCACTAAATGTGAATAAATACCGGCAAGGTATCCACAAATATCACGATCATTATACAGTTCAACTATCACACACAATAACCTTATTCACACACTTACAAGACTTTGATATCAACTCGAAAAGGTAAGCATTCCCATAGGAAAAAAGCTTCTAACAAGCACAACCAACAAGCACAACCACAAACACACTACGTACAAATTCCCATCCGCTACAAAATGTGTATCTACGAAGAACAAGTCTGCGGAAATTGCCGCCTCTCCTACGCGAACACTTATCGATGGGCATACCAATGCCCATTATACAACAAAGATGGACTCGAATCCTCGAGTCAACAACAACCTGGAGAATACTTGAGTCACCAAAGTGAGTATAGGGCAATCCCACAACCAGGCTATTGCGGCAAAAAGATTGGCACGGCATGGTGCATCCCTCCAAAAATGCCTAAAACTCCCGGTAAACTTGATAAACCGACATCCTAAGGCCGGAAATCTTCGAGGTGCAATATCAGGGTGGGTCGAATACGACACGGTGAATGATGCTCGAAGCTAGATTATTCATGAAGTTAGTTGTGTGTTGTTGGATATACTTGCTGGTCAAGTATATAGATTACTCGGGAGAATAAACAAACAAGCTTCTAGAAGTCCAATCTAACACGGTTGGTTGCATTACATTTCAACCGATCCGAAAATCTCGGTCGGGCCGACGATGATGTATGTTGCTTGTTAGTTTATTCAGGGATCTCAAGGTAGTTAGAACTATTATAGACATATTATAGCTGCTGGCAGCTACAATTCACATTCATTTCGTACTAGTACCCATTATCAATCATACTTCGTAAAAACCAAACACAGTAAGAAAAAAATACAAATACTTTCTTTCCATGCATGAAATTTCCCTGAATAAACAAATACCGGTGAAGTAAAAAAAGAAAAGAAATCTAATCTAATTAATTGAATGTCAAATATTCTATTAATTTAACTTTCGTAAACGTCATTCGTATTCGCCAATGTGTAAGTTGCGCATCCATATTCATATTGTATCCATATGCAGGTAGTTACTCGTAGTTCCCCACAATCTAAATGGGGAGTTCGTATATTGGGGGCCGGAATTGTTGGGATGAGTAAGAAAGAGTTATATGTACGACATTGTTCGGTGTGATATTGATAGGTAGATTGGCACTGGGTAGAAGGAATATCTATATGCCTAGTAGGTACTCTACAACATTAATGCTGTGCTAACAACCTTACTGTGATATGCCGACTCGAAGGCTTCGAAATGGTTCTTTTGCATAAGTGTGTAAGAATAGGTTACATCGTTTGGCATTTCTTTGCTCCTCTCAGTTGTGAACTAATATAATAATATCCTTCCTTCAAGTTTCCTAGATACGATAAATAGATTGATAGATACAGTACATAAATACCGATACAACAGAACAATACATACCGTAATTCTAGAAATTAACAAGTATTGGTATTGTATGAATCTGGTAAAGACCGATTATGTATTCAACACAATACAATACAACACAATATACGAAATTGTCCAACCACAACCCTGATATAAAATAACTTAACCAGGTCTCTGGAACTTATATTCTTATCCTAGTATGATATCAACATAAGCCCGTTTACTGGTATGGTATGGTATGGTAATATGGTATAGTGCATTATCCCGTTTTTTCCGTCCGTCTGTAGCTTTGCGTTGTCGTACAGTATGTATACAATACATTGCAATACAACTTAACGCACGCAAATACACATGATGAATGAATGAATGAATATATGTGGATAAAGATAAGAATTGGATATTGAACTTTGGAATAGGGATGAGGACATACTGGTAATTGTTTAGTTGAGCTGGAATATAAAGATTAATTGATCATTTTTACATATCCTATATAGTAAGTATACTTTGCAGCAGTAGAAAATACCATCTCCAGGAGTACTGTACAGAGATCAAATCACACATAAATACACATACACGCAGAATAACTATTAGTAGCTAGCTATTTATTCTGCTAGTCTGCATCTTCGGAGGTTTTAATACATCATATGTATATATATATGTACAAAAGTTCACCTACATCTGCACAAGCAGAACAGACAGATCGAAGTAAACGAAGCTTCGGATCTTGTACGCCTATAAATTGTAGTTATAGTACAAGATCTACGTAGTTCTTGTGCACGAAATCACTATTCACTAATTAGATAAGTAGATGGAGCTGTGATGTATGTACGTACGATATGTAGTAGTGATTCCGAATGAATGTAGAAGAAAGACAAAGTGGAAAAGTTACACCGTGTTCCCGGACCTATTTCAATCATGTGAAGCTGAGGCGGCTCTGTCTTACTATATATATGTACTCGTACAAGGAAGAAGGCATTTCAGACTGTGAGATATTTGATATCTTGTTCGGATGGATTGGTTGTTTTGTACTACTGCTGCTATATCAATGTTATTTCTTGAACATAATGCAGAAAGACAGCGTCGTATGAGACGTAGGAAAGTAAAGAAAATATACAGTAGGACCAGATCTTCGGGATTATTAAATTTTGGGGGCGGTTTCTTGCATGCAACCACTTATGTCATATACAATGAATCCGAACCCGCGAGAGAGATACTGTCTATAAATCGAGTCGTACTGACTAGCTAACTAAATACTGTATCAAACGGTTTACGGATTTTGCTCTCATACTTAATATGGTGAAGAATAGTTAAGATTCCATTCTTTTCCTCCCTCATTCGTTTTCTTTTTCCATCCCATCCTTGCAAATTTCGATTCCTTCTGGTGCACAACAGGAGCTGCAGTGCTGCACTGTCTGGACGTTTACTGTCTTTAGAAGTACCTGCATAGTCGATGATACACAACATATGACGGGAGTTAAGTTCTATATTTCCCGAATTGGGGATCGTATATACATAAACTGAATCATTTTCCAATTGTTTTTTTTTTGTCTTTACTTTGCTTGGCGACTCTCTGTCTTGGTATACTGTATGAAGAATTTTCTGATGCTTCTGGTGGAATATACGTATACTGTAGAGAGTATTCTATTTGGGTAAAATTCCAAAGGAAGGAAATATATATTCCAAACCTGCATGACGGGAAGACGTCCCGAGCCGGCCCCCGCAATATATATTCACGGATGGCTTGATTGGGGCTGATGTATTAATTTATATTTTTGTGATGGTTGTTTGGTTTGGTTAGACTTAAATTTTTGTTGGATTGCTTTTATGGAATTTCTTTTTCCGGCGGCAGTAGGGGAAGAAGAAAGAAAATATTAAGTAATTTAGATGAAGAATTATGATATGGCGTGACCAGGCTCAATTCATACTAATTCATCATTCATTCCAACCATGATGGAGTTCCCTAAATCGTATGATACTTATACTCATTCGATTGATTGCGCAAAAAAGAAAGCCTTGTCTTGTTTCCAACATGCACACATATTTTAGATAGATACCGACCGATACGATAAAATTTCCTTGCCTCTACCTAACTAGTTGACTAGTTTGAAAATGACACGGAATATGATAAGAAAGAAAAATAAAATAAAGTGATAGATAAATAAACAATAATCCAATATAATTGTTTTCCTTTCCTTTCCTTTCCTGTCCTGTCATGCAGACCCATGTTCTCCTAGACCTACAGTACAGTAGGTTGTGATGAGAACGCCACCACCTATAATTTTTATCCCCATGCAGCCAACCAGCCAGTCACCATCCAAGCCCATCCAATCCCATCCTATCCAATCCCATGTTTTCCATCCCCCCGAACATGAACCTGAACGCCAAGATGCAGATGCAGATACAGAATACATGCTTCATCCCAACATCACATCGCATCGCATCTTCTCACCTTAGTTTAATCCTTTAATCTAGTCCATCCAGATCAAATAAAAAAAAGACCCATCCAATCCATCAAGACTTAAACGCACCATGAATATTCGCCGGTTTAAACGTCTGTCTAAAAATCTCCATCTCATGCGCAAACCCCGCCTTCCCATTCCCACTCACAGATTTCGAACTCTTGGAAGAACTCGCATTGGTCGTCGAAGATAAAGTCCCAGCAGGCCCTTCACACGCTTCAAAACAGAATATGATACCTGAAAATTGCTGATTGAATTCCGTATCGTGGACGAGAAGTTCGCGCCAGAGAGAGGCGACTTCTTCAGGGGGGTTCTTGAAGCCAGGGCCGAGTCCAAAAGTGCCGATTACGAGCTTGTCGTGTTGGTAGAAGATGGCGACTCGCAAAGCGGTTTTCATGGAGGCTTTCATTAGTTCGCGCTCGGTTTTGAAGGAGTATTTTTTGCCGGAACTGTCTAGTTTTGGGCGTTTTACTGTAGGGACGGAGATTATGGGAAGTGCTAGATTTGTTAGTTGCATGCGCGAGTGAATGAGATGGTGAGGGAATAACTTACATTTGTATTCTGACCATGGTTGATATTTTTCTGGGCCTGAACGAAATACAACTTGTTCTAATTAGCTTATTGTAGATAGATTCTTTTTGAAAAATGAAATACTAACCGACGTTTTCCGAATATACACATGCTCTATCAGGAATAGGGTAATTGTTGGGAGTAGAATTATTTGAAGCAGGCGTAGTAAGTGATGCAAAGAGAGTGCTTCTCCTGCACAAACATTCTTCTGGTTGCATCACACCTAGATATGATCCAGTTAACATTGAAAACGTTTTCGTCGTTTCCGACAGTTTGGGACAATATATACCGGCTTCCCAATCACCACCTGGCCGTTTCTCATGCGCTGGCATGATCACGGGGATAGGTTTGCAGTCTGGGGTTTCGCTGGCCGTCCATTCGAGCGCTAGGTCGACAGGATCCCGTTCAAGAAATGCTGTACAACATCATTGTTAGCATTAATATCTGTCATGTGCATGGTAATTACTTGCCGAAGGTATATTGTTTGGGTATGTCAATGGGCTGATGCTGTAACGAATCAGAATGACAGAGATATGAAGTAGTTGGCCATTGCGTAAATGTATGTCGTATGTAAGGAATATAGGTTTTCTTGGCTTCTGCTGCAATTTCTGAAGGCTTCGGCTTCGCTGGCGGCATATTGAATAATATGATACGAGAGAAAAATCTGCAAGTTAAGTTGAAGATGATGAAGGGCTGTAGAGGATATACGATTCAACACTTGAGTAAAGGCTGCTTGAAAGTCTACTTGTATTCGTGTGGTGAATGCAATGTTATAAGAAGTAGTTATGTAATTATGTATAGTCGATGTAGCAAGTCGAGGAGGCGAAGGTAATTATAGACATTTTTAGGGGCCAAGGATATCAATGGCTATCTTGTGAATCGAAATTGGATGTTCCAGTTTCTCACAAAAAGTAAAAAATAATACATTCCAGAATCGAAACGCCATGTAAGATTGAACACAAGACTCACCTGTACTTTACGGGTTACCGTCAAGATGGTTCACACAAGCAGAGGGAGATATTGACAATGTACATGGAAAACTGACCACTTTCTTCCCTCAGGCCCAGAACATTTGAACCACCGAAATTTCTCGCAAATGCAAGCAGTAAAGTGAAATAATTAATTCATATTGGGAGTCAATATATGGGGGTACGTTACCGGGGGACAATAAAAGCCATCTGCATGCTACCGATGTTCCCAAGATCTTTTGACCAAGTTATTCTGTGGTACATTAGATTCGCGAGAAAAGATCTGTCATTTCCTTTTTCGACATGATCAAAGCAAGGTATACAACTTTATCCGCGACCTGTCCTCTCACTCTCGATTTAAACATGGATGGATTTTGAACTGGGGAGGGGTGGGTTTGTGTCTGTGTGTGAGGGAGGGATGGATGGATGGATGGATGGAGGGGAACTAACTACTCGTACACGATTTGGCTCTAGCACAGAAGGAAGGGAAGGACAGAGCTCTGAATCATCCACCAAACTACCCGTCACCGACTTTGATTCAAAAAACTTACTACTTACTTGCATAGAACATTTCGAGGCGATTTTGATATAACGGTAAAAGAAAAAAGGCGCTCGGGAAAAAGTAGCCCGAAACAAACCTCTATAGATTACGGATATCGTGTAACGTTCCACAATTGATTCCTTGCATGCCTAACGCCCAATTCCTGTGGAATAAGAAAGTTTTGAATGACGATTTTATAACCGTTTTCCTTTCGATCGAACTGGAATAAAGGGATTCTATTAGAATCTTTAAATATTAAGGGACATCTTAATTCAACGAAGAATGGAGGGGAAGATAGCGTGATAACGATTTGCTTTCTTTCTTCTTTTCTGCTCCTTTTACTTTTTCAATTGAAGAACTAAACTCTACGTGAGAAGGGAAACGGGTTTCCGAGATCGGGGAGTAGGGGAGTTCAATATTTTGGTCGAATCCTATATAATTAGCGGGGTTTTGATATTACAGTAAGTAGTAGGTATGTATGTACAGTACTATACTTAAGTACCTATGTACAGACAGTACCTGGATATGTTCGTCATAGTACTACCTAACCTTGTATGAAGGAGAGAGAGAGGCGGTGAGGTTTAGATTGACACTTTAAATAACAGAATTTATAATTACTTTGCAGAAATAGGGAAAAGGAAATAGAAAGGTTGATAGGATAATAGGGATGAATGAGTGCCGGTTGATATCGCCGGTAGTTGATGAGATAGTCCTAGTAAATGCAGCCACTATAGATTTTTGGGTACCATACGGAAGTAGGGGAAGTAGAAGTAAGGTAGGGTAGGGTAGGGTAGGGTAGGGTAGGGGAAGAGAGTAGGATTGATCAGAATATTTTTACGGCTCGGTTCGGCTCGTTAAGGGAATTCGGTTCCGTCGGCCAGACTCCGGTAATATAATTTTCCTTTTTCCTTTTTTTCTTTTTCCTTCCTTTTCCTTTACGGTAACCCTTTTGATCCTTTTGAACCTTTTGACCTCAGTAAGTAATTAAGCCCTCTTTTACAAAAGTGAAAGTACAGCCGTATATAGAGAGTACTGAGTACTGGTACAGGTACAGGATAAGGCAGAGCAGGGCAGGGTACGGCTTAAAAAAATCCACCCCCGCCTGGTCCATGTGTCATTGACCCCCTCCAAAAGGAAAAAAAAAAGAAGAAAAAAAGAAAGAGAGCTACCCTACCCTACTACTGTAGTATCTACCCAACCTACCTACTAGTACCTAGTATCTCGTACACCTCAAAAAGTAATGACACAAATCTTAACACAATTTATTTGATTACAATTCAACAAACGTATACAAGATATATCAGATTTACATATATCAATCAATTATAGAATTTCTTTTCGGAGAATATATATTATCGATCTTCAAATTATACATGGTCTTTCCACGAATCGTATTGAAATAATAATGGTCCAGCCGCATCGATGTTTGTCAAGATATGTACGACAACAAGCTTTACTTCAATCGAGAAGCTTCAGTTCATACCCTTCTCGCGCATCACCTCCCACTTCAAGATCTATAGCAAATCTCCTTGATAATACCTCCGATGACATAGGAGAAATTACGGTTAATGGTTTCATTCGATCAATCAGAAATCAAAAAACAAGATCATTTGCATCAATTGGAGATGGTTCAAGCATTCAACCATTACAAGCTATACTTTCACCAGAACAAGCTCAAAAGTTTGAATTTTCATATCCAAAAGAAAAAAAGGGCTTTTCATGGTTTCTAATTATATAATAGTCTATCCACCGGTACAGCCGTCCGACTTTCCGGGTCCTGGACAACTTCCCCGAATCCAAAGGCGCAAAGCCATGAATTACATGTGGTGGGAGTAGACGTCTTAGGTGCTGCGGATCCTGCCGTATGTAAGGTTCCCAATGCGTGTGAAATGAAGGACGAGATCTGATGCTAGGTATGGCAGACATTCCCACTACAGAAGAAATATCATACACCTGAATACATGCGTACGATACCTCATCTACGAACACGAACTCCATTCAATTCGGCTTTACTTCGATTTCGATCACAATGCATTGCGGAAGTTACACAATTTTTTGCCGAACGGGAGTTCACACAAACCCATCCTCCTATAATAACATCGTCGGACTGTGAAGGTGCGGGAGAAGTGTTCGAGGTAGGAAGCTCACATAAAGGTACAATTGCCGAAGGAGATGATGGATCATTTTTCAAATCACCGAAATACTTGACAGTTTCAAGTCAATTGCATCTTGAGGCTCTGGCTCAATCGGTGGGAAAAGTATGGACACTTTCTCCTACATTTCGAGCAGAGAAGAGTGATACCGCAAGACATTTGAGTGAATTCTATATGTTAGAAGCAGAAGTTAGCTTTGTGGAAAAGCTAGATCATGTTATGGATCTAGTCGAAGATATGCTCAGGCATATGACCAGGAATCTTTATCAATCTCGAGTGGGACGAGAAATATTGCAGTCAAAACGAAGTGGTGAGACTGAAGAAGAAAGTACCGAAAGAACTAAAAGTTTAGAAGAAAGATGGCAAGGTATGATAGATACACCTTGGCCACGAATTACATATACGGAAGCAATCGAAGTTCTTCAATCAAGTTCTCAATCCTTTGAGCATGCCCCAGTTTGGGGTTCAGGACTACAGGCTGAACACGAGCGGTATATTGCAAGTACAGTCGGGTTAGGCAAACCTGTCTTTGTGACTGCGTATCCGACATCCATTAAGCCTTTTTACATGCTTCCTTCGTCATCTGCAAATACAAATACAAATACGGTGGAATGTTTCGATCTTCTAGTCCCGGAGGTATGCGAGATAGTGGGTGGATCTATGCGCGAGCATCGATTAGATCAATTGACTTTGGCGATGCGAAAAAACGGGATGATGGTGTCGGAATTAGAATCTAAGGGTGGTGAAGTACAGGATGGACCTTTGGATTGGTATGTAGATCTGAGACGATGGGGAAGTGTACCTCATGGAGGATTTGGCCTTGGGTTTGATAGGCTTTTGGGGTATCTGTCTGGGGTGCAGAATATTAGGGAGATTGTGACGTTTCCGAGGTGGGTGGGGAGATGTGATTGTTAGCTTTGGAGGGGGAAAGGGGGTGCTGGCATAGGGACATTTATTTAGGAAAATGATGGCAAAACCCTGATGCAGGGCTTTCTTGCTTCCTGTGAGTGGATATACGCTGCATATACCTCGGCGTTCATGCAGCGCTGTTACGTGTCTACATACGACGAATGTTAGAATAAAAAGATAACTAGCATACATGCTTTGCTCTGATATCTGTGTACCTTGGCATTATTTGGTCAAGTTCACTTCGCCATCGACTGTGCCACTGAATTTATCCCCGCTTTGGCTCTGGAACGACATACAATTTTAGCGTATTTCCACCCACAGCTTTTCGGCCTGGCTTTACTTGTTCTCAAATTCGAATACACACATACAGAAGCTTTCGTCAATCTCAATCACCAAGATTTAAACAAAAAGAAAGGGTTCTTAATTAAAGTAAAAACAAGTTCTATTTCTATCGCGATTTTCTAATTTTACATCGACAAAAATAGCAAAGATTAATATACAGTAGAAATATACAGTAAAAATACACAGACCGGTTCTAAGCCGACTGTAAATTGTCAACATGAAACCCAAAACTACCACGCTTATGTCGACCTATAACGCTAACAATTTGGTATCTTCAAGCTGTTTCAATTCCAAGACCATACCATCAACTCGCACTTTTTACATCCCAGGCAGTGTGAACCCAGGCGCCTTTGGCCACTCTCCTAAGGATGCGGGGTCCCCACCAATTCTCACATAAGTGCTCAAACTCGGGGTTCCATCTGCACCAATCACAAACATTTGGAACCACCCTGGCGGACAAATATTTGCATTGGGTGGCGCTGTCACCGTACATGAGCCTCCTCCGCAACTAAACGCTGGGAAGAATGTACGCTGTCCCATGGAGTTTCCATGAGTCGAGGAATCGGCTCCCATCAGGGAAACCTTGCCGACGGATCCGCTAACGGTAAATGATGTTGAGGAACCGTATGCCCAGTCGGTGGAGGAGAGTTCGAAAGTTGGCGGTGTGGAGCCGGTTAGGAGGTAAGGGGGAACAAAGACTTCGACGCGGTATTCTTGGGGGAAACGAACATCTTCGGGGTCGGAGCCGGAGACGAGGACACGACCGTCTCGGAGGAGCTAGTTTTATGTTAATGGACTATTTGATCTAAACTTTTGGCAAGGGAACTTACGATAGCTTCGGAATGGTATAGACGCGCGATAGTGGTATTGGCCATGACGGTGAAACGACTGTGACGCGGTTTACTTGGATCATATAGTACGGCATTCAGATTTGGCTCTGTAGCAAGCCCGAATCCGGCACGACCTAAAGGAGGTGTTAGAATGAGGGATCTGAGGGATTAGGATCGGTGGTAGTAGAAAAACTTACCTTGTTGGCCACCGTTAAGAATGAGGTAAGTACCATCAGGAAGAGCAGTCATACAAGATATAACACGCTTGCTTGGCTAAGAGTTCATGTTAGCATTTCTATCGACAAAAATTTCAGGATAATTACAAAGAATTACTAACCATTCTTTCAATAGTCCAATTAGCACCCGGGACATCTGGTGTAAGCGATACACAATTATCGAGCGCAATTTCGGGGCCCTATACAATTCATACTTAGCATATCTGATAGATCGATATGGATTCGTAACTTACCGGTGTGCTACCACCACAAACCATGAACTCTAACGGATCACCATATGGCGCATGCTGGGGCAACAATACACCAGTTCCTTCGAAAGGATATGTTCTTCCTCCGTCGAAATCATTCACCGCAGCAGGAATATTTGGCAATGTGCGTATGGTTTCGAGACTGGTGGGAGAGAGAATGCGAGCTTCGTTGTAGTAAGCCGCGAAGATACCACCAGATGGTAGAACAGCGAGGTATGGGTAAAGACTATATTATTAGTTTTCAATTCGAAAATCCGGAAGAAGGGTCTTACTTGTAAGGATCTGTTCGCTTGAGCCAATCGCAAAACAGAGTTGGTCCTACTTGGGGAAGAATCTCCAATGTTGGTACTGGGGCACCATTCGATCCTTCTTGTCCACCGACTACCAAAATTGAACCATTTGCCTATTTCGCAGTTAGAATTTTTATACACCTTCGATACACAATCAGCGGAATCACAATATCTTACCATAATCATAGCAGTAGGATACCATCTCCCATCCTGCAAAGCCACCTCGTGAACATCTTCTTCCCAATCATTGGTTCCCGCAACTCCGGGGCTTCCGTCTGGTGCGTAGAATCGAAGTCCATGTGTATCGATATTCGCCCATCCTCCTACATTCATCTGTCTTCCAGACTTGTCTGGTAAAGTTATACTAGCGGAACAAAATGCATCACTCTTGATATGCATTGGTCTCCATGCCGCACTGAAGTCATCCTTCAGTGTAACATCGAGCTCGTAAGCTCCAGTCGTATTTGGTGCTCCTGTGCCGAATTTCTCAAGGAATGTTACTTTACCGTTGATACCTTGTTGCGTAACAAGAGGGACAACTACACCTCCAAGTAAGAATTCATATTGTCCGGCAGAGGAACCCGATTCAATTGACCAGGTATAGAGTGGTTCTCCAATCCACTTGTAGTAGGAGAGTCGGGATGGACCGCCGCAGATGGTAGATGCGTCGCCTGAACAGGGTGTGTTGCAATCCGATTCGGATACGATTGTGGCTCCGTTGTTAGTGACGTCGGAGACATCTCCACAATCTATTGATGAGAGGTTAGTATAAGAAGATGTAGGTCTGTGCATTAAGGAATTCCTTACAGCACTCCGAATAATACGACATGCCTCCAGCAGGATAACCATATTCCTGACAAAGATCAAGACAGTGAGATGCAGTGTTATTATTGATCATATTAACAATACGATAAGGAAACGTTCGTTTCGTTGCATCATCCCTAAATACTCATGTCAGCATATACCAAGACTCGACCAAAAGGAATACTCACGTCAAACAACCCTGATATTCCCAATCGCCTAAATCTTTAGTCTGAGGCTTTGGCACTTGTAGAACCGTCAGATTTCCTTTGCTGTAGACACTAAGTCTCGACCCAGCACCACACATCTCAGAATCGCTCCCACCGCAATTCATATCACAATCAGAATCCGAAGTCAATTCTCCTCCATTTCGTATATAATCATCGCAGAAACTGAAAAATATTAGCAAGCGGTGTGTAAACATCGGAATCCATCAATTTACTTACCACTGAGTTCCATATTCCATCCCCGCAACTGAATACCCCAATCCCTTGCAACTCTGGATGCAAGTTTCAACCGTCATCAATTGATCATCATTCTGTTGATTCAACATCACACGTCCATTTGCTCCATCGATAAAACATCCTTGATAAATCCATCCGGTTGGAAGCGCAGTAGCTACAGCACTCGGTGTAGTAGCTACGCTCGAAGGCTTAATCCCACCATCATAATAACCGTAAAGACTTAATCGATCAGGTCCACCACATATTTCGGTAGCATTCCCATTACAAGTCATATCACAATAAAGTTCACCGTCTGGTGCTAGTTCGCCTCCGTTTCGAAGATCGTTCCCGCAGACTGTATGGTTTGTTAGCAATAATAGGAGATTGTCGGGTGGATCTGGGGAACGTACAGCATTGACCCGCATACTCGAGCCCAGCAAGGCTGTAGTGAGCCTTGAGACATGCGGCTTCACATCCTTCGATTGTCATCCCTCCTGCTACAGGCATGGCTTCTACTAAAGTTCTCGCTCCTACGTCATCGGTGTAACATCCTAAGTAGTCCCAACCGGGTGGCTTGGTGGATGTCGTAGCAGCAGCTTCCGATGATGTGGTAGTTGCATTCGCGATTTCAGACGAGGTGGCTGTTAGATTAGCAGACATGGAAGAATTCGTGATTTCGGGTGCGAATGATGAGATTGTTGCATTTGTGGAATTTGCAAACTCGGATCCTAAAGATGAGCTCGTTGTGTTTGCGTAGTAAAGGAATGAACTTGTGGAGTTGGTAACTTCGGGTCCTAAAGATGAACTCGTTGTGTTTGCGTAGTAAATGAGTGAACTTGTGGAGTTTGCGGTCTGGTAGGATCGTGTGTAGTTTTGGGTGCGGGTATTGTTGTATGGACGATGGCCTGGGCGCGTCGGACCTGGTACTGTGTAGTTGGATGATGAGGTTATGGCCATAGAGGAATTGGAAGATTGGGTAATTGTGGAGTTTCCTGTGGATTGGGTAGAGGTGGAGTTCAATCCATTAGATTCCGTCATCGTGGAATTATAGTACAAACTCCTGGAAGAATCCGAATCAGTGATATTCATAGTCGTGAACATCAAGGATGTGGGTTGAGAAGTCTTAGACTCGGTGGTTATGGATGAGGTGTTCGTAAGTACCAGTATGTATGTTGTTACAGTACTAGAAATCGTCGTTGTTGGGAGTGTGATTGTGGTTCCGGAACTTGTTATCAAGGAACTCGAGATCGGAGTTGTCGACATATCGGAACGGCTTGAGCTGGAAGATGGTACAAGTGCAAGATCGTTTGAAGTTATACTCGAAACGGAAGTGGAACTTGAGTCTATTAGGCTATTAGAAGGCATAATCGACGTAGAAGTGGAACCTGAGTATATCGGAGAGACGGCAATGCTTCCGGTCTGGCTTGTGCTAGAAGGCGGCACGCTTGTAAGGTCATTCGAAGTCATACTCGACCCAGAAGCAGAGCTTGAGTCCACCGAAGAAGTCAAAATGCTGTTGGTAAAAAATATTACAGTAACCGTTCCATTCATAGAAGTAGACTGACTCGAGATTGCGCTTGACGTGGCCGTACTAGGCATTATTGTGGTTTGGAAGAACGAGAACATATTCAATCTATCCGGGCCTCCACAGAATTGGGTCTTATTACCATTACATGACATGTAACAGCCATCCTTTGCTGGGGCTCCAAAATTCCGAATGGCGTCATCACAATAGCACTCTCCTGCATACTCTAATCCCGAGAGGACATATCCCCCAGTCTGGCATTTTGCCTGGCAGAGTTCTTGGGTCATGACATCGTTATCGCCGTATTGTGGATTTCCAAGTGTGCGCGAGCCGACAGAGTCATTATAGCATCCGAGCGAAGACCAGCCAGAGATAATCGTTGGTGTAGCCGACCCAAATGTGGAACTGGAAGTACTTGATTCAGTACTTGCTGCTGAGACGGAAGTGGAAGTCTGGGATGGCACTCCATAACTGTATATATTTATACGGTCGGCACCACCGCATATTTCGGAAGCATTGCCATTACAAGGCATGTTGCAAGTCTTAGCAT
>JWJB01010744.1:0-21247 GCA_000812895.1 Rutstroemia sydowiana
ATACGAAAGAAGACGCAAAGGAAAATGTAGAAAAAGAGACGAGAGACAGCACTACCGAGCCAGTTGTTTGCAAAGTGAAGACATTACCGACAGCGCCCGGAGGGCAACTGTCTCTGTTCTTCAAGTCTGACTTCCGCGATCATATGTGCAAGTGTTCGGATTGTTTCCCACAACTTGCAAAACATCCGTACCTTCTCGAGGAGGAAGATACTTACGAACCTCCTGTATCTGAGGATGGAGACGAAGCAGGAGGCAGTACAGTGGGCAGTGGAAGTATTTATGACCGTGGCGAAAGTGCTCTCAAGAATGTTGACCGAGTTCGCGCTATCGAGGGTGTCATGGCGTACAATCATTTGAAGGACCAACTCAAGCCCTTCTTCCAGAAGTTTGCAGAAAGCGGCCAAGCCATTAGTGCTGAGGACATCAAGGAACATTTTGCGAAGATGAGAGGTGATGAGCAGGCTATCAAAGACGCCGGCGAGGGCGCTAAATCTGATGATAACAGGAAGGAACAAAGTGGGTATTGAGGCAATGAATTATGAATTTATGTATGTATTGTGTAATATTAAAGACCACCTAGTGGACGGATTTGGTATCAGTCAGTATCTAATTTGTACTACATCATGAAATCGAGGAGATGGTTACAGTTCCTATGCGCCAGCACCTCCCATCACTATTTTCTTTGCTTTCACCCCATAACATTCTACATATCCCAAACTTGTGCCTCAATCTCTACCCCGAGCTATGACCATGAGTATATAACGATCGTAGCCAGCTCTCGTATATGCCGCACCATGTTCATATTATTTGCCGCGCCTCGTAGAGCAAGCGTCATCTACGTTTCCTTTTCATCGATCACCATCTCCGTTTCAATGACCGAAGGCAAAGAAACAGTCTCAATTTGCGAAGCCCCAGAAAGCCTCACGATCGGCTTGAAGTGCGGTCTGTCCGAGTGCTCGGTCGACAATGAATCCCGAGTCTCTTCAGCTTTTATCTCTTGATCTGGTGTATCTGTCTGCTGCTGATCATGACTATCATTCCCATCTTGCGATTGCTGTCCATCCAAATGAACCTGCGACTCGTCAAGGAGCCAAAAAGCGATGCGAGAAAGCAACCCCCCTTCGCTTGCGGGCTCCCGCCAGAGACGAATGACTTTTAGAATCGCGATGGGTAGTTGTTTCCAGTAGCACCTGGTTCTATAAGTAGGATTAATAATCTCGGCTTTGATCTTCCGATGCTCTTCTATATGAACCGTTCCGTTAGTAGTGAATCTCTCACAATTCCAAATACGCATTGACTTACCCAGGAAACCCTCCAGCCCCGCCAAAAATGGCAAAATTAAAAGAATAACAGTAACAAATTGTCCAAAAGTCCACGCATTCTGTGCCTCGAGGAAATCATCCGCGACTTGCAAATCAGGATAGCTGTGCAAAGTTCGAATAGTTACTGCGCCGTATAAACCAAAAGCGAGGCCGAGAAGCACACCAGCAGCTGGGAGGGCCCAAAATGTAATGATGATGATCTGGAAGACATAGGCTAAGAACTTCGGCATTCTCTTTTGACTCGAGATGCAGAGCACGTTGAGACATTTGTTGTATAGATTGACGTTCCAACTAGTACGGACCTCCTCCGGAATCCAATGGATTACTGCTTGAATAAAAAGAATTACCATTAAAACAATGCGAAATACGTGCTATTACTCATGTTAGCTATTCGGATCCAAAGAGTTTGAAACTTTGAATCCCTGAGAAAGGTTGGAACAATCAAATATTTGCATTGATTGAATTATTATGGGGGTGTTTGACACTTTGAATGCTTGAAAGAGGTTGGAACAACCACACCTTTGCATTGATTGGATTCTTATGGGGCGGGTGCAGTTTGGTAATGGGAATAGCATCTTATATTGGCCGCTTTGCCAAGCCAGCTCCCATAACAAGAGGGAAAAGAAAGCGAAAGAATGGCGAACTTACATCATTGCCCTTATACGGGATCGCAGTCGCACATTTTGCAAAACAAGCCGCACCCTCAGATGATAAAGAAACATTACGTTTATTCACCATCAATAAGCCAGCTGTCTTCCCAAAACTTCTAGCACTCATCTGCGCTACACAAAACAATATAAAGTTTGAGAAATACCCGACCATCCGCAAAATCGCAAGTCCTGGATTTTCCTGAAAATAATCGTTCAAGCTGACGAGCGCCACAGTGTGGGTGAACGAACTGAACCAGCTGAGATAAACAACAATGTTATAATGATACGCCGAGATGCTATTCCAGTCCTTAAACCCAGCGATGAGAATCGCAGCACTAGTGACAAGTTGTTGATCCGCAAGCGAGATGATCATAGGGACAAGCGTTGCATTCAAGAGACGGTATTTATTATGATGAGGTTTTTTATCCAAAAATTCGAAGAGAAAGAGACGCCAAGAACGGAGGTGCTCTTTGGCAGCGTGGTAGATACTGGATGGACGGCGGCCATTTTCGGATTCGCGGTCGAACTCTTGATAGCGGAGACTGGCTTCTTTGGAGCTCATGTGGTTTTCGCGTAGCACGAACTGACAGGGAAGTCGAAGGATGGCGGCTATGAGTGTTATGAGAGAGGTGGCGAGGAATGAGATGAAGACCTGTGTGGAAAGTTGTTAGTCAGTTGGGGACTCCTACACCACTATTTTTCAAGATGCAAGAAGAGAGCTTACTCCTATTCCCGCAATATCAGGATCTGGCTGAAGTTGACCACAACTATCTGGAAACCCCCAACAATCAGACGATGCCATTTTTGAAATCAGAAAACGTTTTTGAAGATAGTCCAAAAATTGTAAGAATGCAGAAGCAAGCATATTGGAAGAGCGAAAAATTCGAGATTAAATAGATAGCAAATATCGAGTACAGCAGAAATGTGGCGATTACAGCGGGTTGATTTGCCATACTGCTGAGTCTAAAGATACAAATACACCGTAGAAGATCTGGTAAAAGGAATGGTAAACTACCTTTAAAGGTTGAGCTATGGTGATTCAAACCTGCACCGTAGAAGATATGGCGGGCCGGTAGTCATCTGTGAATATTGGATGTTAATCCGCAGTGATTCATACGGGCACCGCAAGAAATATGGCAATATATGGGTGGTATGGACGAGTACCGAAGAAATAGCCATGATGATTCACACACTTCCAGAAACACCATAGAACTCATTGGATGCCTCACACAAAATAACGTCCAAATTTCATCACGGGCGCTGGACCAACAGCAGTTGCGATACCCAACTTTGAATTCAATCTATAAAAGTAAGTATTCAACTTCTATTCAGATAATAAGATTCATAAAAGTAAATGTTCAACTTGTATTCAAAAAATAAGATTTATAAAAGTAAATGTTCAACTCGTCTTCAAAGAATCAAATATATGAAAGGAAATTTCTGCATTTATGTTGCTTGCAGTTTTGTTCCATCAGAATTATTGTGTCTAGAAATGATATTCTAGAATCATCATTACGAAGTGAATGCGTATTATTGTTGGTATGCAAATGATGTACAGTACAGTATAATGAATATGTTAGGCAGGACAAATGTTGAGCTGGATCTCGTCGCTACTCCTGAAGAGGAGAATTCAACAACAGTGCTTGAGAGAGAATTGCGGATAATTTACTAACACCATCGTAAAACAAGGTTATAACAAATGGAAAGGACGGTTACAGGGGAAAGATGGGAATCTTGATCATTGCCGTGGATGAAGTTAATAGGGAGGACGAGGAGGGTGGGTGGGGAGATGGGATTACTTGGTTCGGGAGTATAGAGAATACCATTCAATCAGGCGACTTGGGACTTGCTACTGATGCTTGGAATAATTCGGGAATGCCACTTCACTATATAGCTTTTTGTAAAAATCGAAAGCTTTTGTAGTTCAAAACCAAAATAGTATACACTGTACTTTACACTATAATCACCCGGTCGTATGTGTTAGGGTAGATGTTAGAATGGCTGTGGCCAAAAGATGCCTTATACATGTCAGATAGTTGACAGGTTGTTATGGCTCGGTGAATTATGTATAGATGATTGATTGTACTCCTGCATGATTCCCAACCTTTCTACAACCTCAAGGGCTCGATGATTCGATGTTTTGTAAATCGCAACGAAGTTATCAATGATAATTCTACGAGGTTCACATGGCGATCAAGCTTTTAGCCACCCTCGAAGTGCTGCGCTGTAGCAATGACAGAACTATAGAATATAGTGTAAATTGTGTAGCCGTGGCGTCTGACGAGCATGGCCTCCTCCCTATATTTCCAAGGAGGAAAGCGAGGCAAAGGGCCCCGCCCGGTATGAACCAGCAATTATTAGGAGATTGGGCAATAGTGAACGATCGCAAAAATAATACCCTAAGACTTTCAGCCCATCCTTTCCACCCATTCCCCTTAGAGTAATGTACTATCGGTTTTAATGAGATAATATTGGAATAGTATCTGATCCTTGGATAACCTATTCTCTACATTAAATGTAAAGTTAAACAGATATTGTTCCGCGGTGACAGAACTAATGGACCCCGTTGGCAAACCATCTGAATACCGCAACATGCCGCAATTGATATTTGAAGTTAAACAAATTAAATTTAAGATGATAGTTCGGAATTGAATTTTGTGCCATAATGACAATTATTGGACCCTTTAGTAAACTGCTGAAAACTGTACCCTGCCGCAATTATTCCTTTCCTGATTTATGCCTATTCTTGCATATCCTTGTCTTTGCTCTCCCTCCTTTCCCCAGAACAAATTTGTAGATCATACGTCCACCCCCCAATTCAGCATGTCAGCTTTCCCTTCATCACTGAAATAGATAGTATTATCAATACTATAGAATGGAGCCCTAGGACTGTCAATCCCTTGTTACAGGTAGTCCCATGGAGGGCTTCGGTTGGCCCGTTTGGAGGAATGGTAAGGATGGGGGATTCATGGTATATTAGTGGTCTATTTTAGTTGATGCCATAGTTTGGTTCGGCTGGGCATTCCATACAAGTATGGGGACCAATATCAATTAATGCAAGAGTTTGGTTCGGACCGTTCGGTTCAGATGAGCGGAGCGGGTGAACCACGGACTGGGTAAGATCTGTAATAACCCGCAGTGCAGAAGGGTAGTTCAGGATGATACAACTTGGCACGTTCATACATGGGCTTTTCTTGACTGTACCATTGATGCAACAGCCTTCTCAAATAATTATTGTGGTCAATTTCGATGTGGCTGAATATCTATCGTACATACCCTGTATTTTGAAGGTCTCGGCAATGCAAGCGGCTGTATCAGCCCCTGCCCCTGAGTCCATAATCTAGAATCTAGAAATACTCAATTAAGCTTTTAGACTTAATATGGCCTACCCGTCTAGACTCCAGTTTTAACCTCTTTCTAGTTTCCACCCTTTCTTTCAGCTTAATCTAATCGTCGGCTCGCACTGGCCATGACAAGAATTTTTAAGTTCTTGATCTTTAAATGATCGATCTAAGTCGGATAGGATTACCGTGTATACTTGAAACTCAAAATTATTTGCAGGCCTTCGATGACGCAAAAAGCCCATGATTGATTAAATACGCGTAGGTATTTTATATTCCTTTTGTACAATAGCAACGAAGAGGGTTGCGGCTGAGGTTGCAAGTTGATCGAATCGGTGCGGGTAACTAGCTCCTTGGAAATATTGGCAAATTGACAATATTACTTACAGGCTATGTCCTGATGATATGTTTATACACTACAACTATGAATAGAAACATTGGAAAAGCTTACTCGGTACTTGCTATGCTTGCATGTAATCAATGACTGTTCTACCAAAATGTACAAGGGGGTTAAGGCTAAAGTTTTGTTGGTATTGAATGCCTCATTCATCTTTTATACTGAGTTTTTCAGCCAGTGCCCCCCCGTAGGCTTTGGTAGGAAAACCATTAAATTCTAGCATACCGAGTAACCTGATAAACGAATAAAGACTCAGCGCTAAGAAATAAGATTTATGTCTGGAGGTCGCGAAGTATTCGCAAAGATCAAAACTTTTGAAGTTCTCGTAGAATAGCTGAACACTTGAAAGTCTATCTGAAATGTAATGCATTTTCTCTCTTGGAAAATACACATGGTGTTCCTATGTACACAGTGCCGGTAAAAAGCCCATCACAAGGTATAACTTAATAGATTGAAGGAAGATTAGATACATTGACGTTGTATTGCTTTTGGGCAGAACTTCCTTGAGGGATGGAGAACCCACTGGTACTCAATCAAATCGCTAACTGCAAAATAGATCTTGGTAAAATATTTGGAATTTTTCAACAATGGTAGTGGAACTCTGATATGTAAAAATAATTTTTGATAGATTAGTATGTACAGTAACAAAACGAATGTGTTTTGAGTAGTGTAGACTCATCAAGGCTTCTGAGCCCGATACTGCCCAGAGGGGCACTATATCTATCTGTACAAAGAAAGAAAGCGCTCAAAATCGTAACCCAAGACCCAGAACCCCCAGAACCCCCATAACCTATAACCTATAACCTATAATCATCTCCAATCCGACCCAAAAATTCGTAATCCGTAAACCCATAATCTACACCCCAGAATCATCCTCAATAACGTTTGCGACAGCCTGGTAAGCATCCCAAGCAGTACAGGTTGAGTTCAAAGCCTCGGCGTCAAGAAGCGCTGGGATCTCGGACATGCGCTCGACGATTTGCAGAGCAAATCCCTCAGCAGTGTGCCATCCGATGTGGCAATGCATGAGCCATGCACCTGGGTTGTCGGTGTAGAAGGCGATGACTAGGTAGCCAGATGCGGGCAGCATGGCGACATCTCTGCGAGGTGGATTGTCAAGATTGAGGGTGGTGCTAGCGGAGTAAGTTCCAGTGTCTTGGGCGAGGATGTAGAAATCGTGGCCGTGGAGATGTATTGGATGTGGAACGGTTCTGTAGAGGTTTAGATTATCTGTTTGGAAAGGAGTACGCGGCATGAGAGGGAGTAAAACTTACTGTGTGGTTTCGATGGCGAAATAAACCCATGTATTGGCATCGTCCAATTGGATAACGTGCTCATCAGTGCTCCAGGTAGTGTTGTCTTCGTTGATTGCCATCAATGTTGGGTAGTCCCACTGAGAGATGAAAGTAGTCGCCTCCATGTACCATTTGAACAAACCATCAGTTTGTCCAACAGTGACAGCAAAGTCGTCCGAGGTGGCGGCGTCTGAACCGACTGTCATCGATAAGTATGGTACCAAGTTGGACAGATCCTCATCGTCGCAGTCGTCATCGTAAGAGTAGCCAGACGTAGTGGGCTCAGTGGTGACAGAGCTATCATACATGAGTATTCCCTTGATGTTATCGGCATTTTCATTGTCACTGCAGAAGGTTTGCGGAATGGCACGAATCCAGAAGTTTCCGGAGGCTTCAGTTGCGGTGAGAACAATGTCGTAACGCTGACCCATTCCAATGCTAAGAACTTGGGTGGAATATGGCACGATTGGTACGAAGTCCATAGCCATGACAGTAAAGTTGTGACCATCAATCATGAATTTGAAGTGCGAGTCGATAGCGCCGTTAACAAGACGAATGCGGTAGGATGAGCCGGCTTCGACAGTCATGTTGAATCGGGATCCAGCATCGCCATAAACGTTTGTACCGTTGATGAGACCATTGTCGAGAGTTGGTGGTCCGCTAGTTTCAGCTGCAGTGTATGTAGCGGAGGAAGTTGCGTGAGTCCAATCGTTGAGGAACATATTGCCGAGATCGTAATCATAGTTTGCTGAGGCTGGCCCATTGATTATAATACCGCCGAGGACACCTTCCCATGCTTGAAGCGCAAAATGTGAGTGATACCATGATGAACCGTATTGAATTGCTTTCCATGTGTAAGTGATTGACTAGAGGAGCTGTTAGTATGGCCCAAGTATTGATGTTTGACGCGTGTCATACCTCTCCTGGTGCAGTAGGACATTGTGTAATAGATGGGACACCGTCCATATGGCTTGTGTAGTTTTGACGAATACCATGGAAATGAATTCCAGTACCATTGTTTGCAAGGCTATTAGTAACATGGACTACAACGGTATCACCCCAGTCTGCAATGATAGTCGGCCCAGGAAAGGACCCATTTACGGTGAGGACGATTCTATCCACGCCGTCGAGTGCGGCTGTAGTATTGGTGAGTTCGAACCAGTACTAAGCGGGATCTGTTAGCCTTGGATGGAATGGAGGAATCGGGAATCATACCTCGCGGGTCACACCAGTGTCCGGAGCTTCATCATAGTAGTTTGTGGAAAGATCGTAATCTCCCCATACCGATCTATCACTTGCTGT
This sequence comes from Rutstroemia sydowiana, assembly GCA_000812895.1. Lineage (NCBI taxonomy): Eukaryota > Fungi > Ascomycota > Leotiomycetes > Helotiales > Rutstroemiaceae > Rutstroemia > Rutstroemia sydowiana. Next base: position 8,308 of record JWJB01010744.1, read on the forward strand.
ATTTGAATTTGTTGTGGTAGTATTTGCTCTTTTCGAGAAGGGACCAGAATGAGAGGCAGCTGTCACAGTTGTGAACAATGCTAAGCTAGAAGCTAGAAGTGAAGGAATAAAACGCATCTTAAAAGATAGATAGATGCGTAATGAAGATAGAGAAAGTGAATGAATGAATGAACGGATGAATGAATGAATGAAAGTGTGATGTTGAGATGGTTTATTCAATAAGACTGGCCACGCCCTTATATATCTATAGTTGAAGTACGATCGTATGACAGCATCCACATAAACAATGATCCGACATACAGAGACTGCAAAGCGGTATGTTCTAAGTCTTCCACAGCGGTGTTCTATTTTCGGCATACCATTTTCCAGTCAATGCGCATCTGTCTATGTCACCATGATGGGATGTCCTAACTGAGCCATCAATGGCTCAGTTGAGGCATTGAACCTGTTCAAGATTAGTCCTTGGCGGGGACTCGTCACCACACTTACTACCCCAACGATGTAGTATATAGTTAGCCTTTCCGGTATTTAGCATCGACAGCATAGTCTAAATTAAGCATAGCTGTAATCTAAACCTATTCTTGAATAGTAGGTTCACAATCGCGTCACTAGCCTTCCTAACAAAGTGGAAAATTCCACTCTCATGATACAACTTAGATTGCTAATCCATGAAATTTTCAAATTCTCCAACCGTCTTCCTTGAAGCACATCCTCCATCAACAAGAATAAAATAGATTTAAATGGAGACGAAGTTCGCCAAATTTAGAGCTAAACTTCGTGCATAGATCGGAATCTGACAGCTCGGAGATTAGATGGTTGCTTTTGACCCCACAAGATGTGGCACGATATATATCAGTGGCTGTGTTGAGATGGGGTGGCTCAATATGTCTGAAAACCTCGATATTAACAGGGGTCGTCCGCGTAATAGATTTGTCTTTTCATGACTAGTTCGGACGAAAAGGAAAAGAAACATCCTGTAACTGCAGGGTTGTGGCCATCGAACATCCCGTAACCTCATGGTTGTGACTATCCAACATCCTGTAACTTCAGGGTTGTAACTCGCCCCATGTACCGGTGGCTTGGTTTAGGTGACGACGACGACTCTAAATCGTTGGGGGAAGTAAAGGTGGACCAAAATGGATAGTTTCGATGTTTCTAAAAGAGAATTCTTGAAAATGAAATAAACTTAGGTTTAACCTTACACAAGGCCAGTTAGTTTATTAAGCTTTGGTAGGGGTACGCCAACAGGATTTATCCCAGACTTGGGCTGGAAGCCTCCATGTGGATGAAGAATTTTTGATAACTCTGGAGTGAGCTGTACACCCCTAATAATAGAAACAACCAGAAATAACATGACGACGACTTTAGGGATGTAAAGATATAATACCACTGCTGGCCCATCGATCTGCATTCTCAACTTAGCATCCTAACTATTTATCAACCTTCGTTTGCACCCCTTATAATTACATACCAACAGCTTCCAGCTCTGACATTCATTTGTATCTTCGAATTCAAAATGTTCTCTAGGACATCATTTGCTTGCCTTTTGGCACTCAGCAGTATCTCAACTGCAGCCTCGCCCTCGTCTATGCATAAACGTGCTGCCGTAGACGATGTTACCCTCTTTGCCTATGGCGACAGCACAAACGGCGCCCCTGTATTTTTCGCAAACGGTATAGTGAAAAATGATCCATTTGTAGGGTAGATACTAATATTTTACCAGGGCTTGCATACATTGGCCGAACCAATCCTGCATGGGATTCGACAGCAACCAATATAACATTCAGCACTGCCGATGGTAGTTCTACCGCCGACCCATGGTATATTTCAGCAAACACAACCAACGCCAGTAACACCACATTGCCCTTTGCCGACGATACGCTGGAATTTTATATCGTTCCTGACGCCAATTCCTTCGTACAAGCAGGATTCGCAACGAACTCAACGCTACCCACCGGTGCTGTATCGACCGGATTTCTGTTCTTTGGAAAATCTGTTGCATATTCTGATGGCACCGACCTATCTTTGATGTTCTGGGCTCTTCCAACCAACGTTTCAGACATCTGGGGCTTGTACTGGAACAACAATGGCACTGCTGATGACACCGCTGTTCCTGTTACTCTCAAAATAACTGCACCAACCATCATCACTACCACCAAGGCTTGAGTGAGAAAGGTCGACAGGGAGATCTGTCCCACATAGTCTCGGGAATGTTGCCAGCGTGTAGCATTCATTGTATATAGTCTGGCTTGTCAGTGGCTTATCTGTATATCAGCTTCTGCAGCTACACTTTTTGCATCTTCTCTGGTTGTCAAAGGATAGGGTTTTAGGGTATCACGTGTTGTGTATGAGTGGAAGAAAGAAATGGCGTCCTGGCGGTGGTGGTGTCGAAAGAGGCATTTTCTTGTGGGTTTTTGCATTGTAGGTTTCAGTTCAGAAAGAAATCCACTCATTATTGCTTGTTTAATTATACCTGATAAATGCAATTGTCCATCAATGCTCGTACTACCTACCTGATACCCCGTTAAATTAGATAATGTCTATTAGAAAGTTAGGCATACGTCTATTAGTGCCATCCACCAGTGGGTGCAATATCTATCACCACAGCAGACTTCAACTCCATATAACATAATGTTCAAGCGTGTATCCAACAATCATTGAATTTGATTTTATAAAAATTGGATAAACATTGAATGAAGTTCATTTTATAAGAATGAGATAAACATTGAATGAAGTTCATTTGATAAGAATGAGATAAACATTGAATAGAATTCATTTCATAAAAATGAGATAAATATTGAATTGTTATACAATTCGGAATTCTTAAATGGTAATAGATTTATTGCACTCACTGGTGATTGCTTCCAAATATCAATCCTCCGATCCATCATCTTAAGACTGGTACAAACAGGAATCGACGGAAACCCATCAATCGTTCATCCCATTAGCCTTTGGTTTTGCTTCAGCCATCGGAAGTATCCGTGGGTTTACTACTCCGCTAGTCAGTGTGCTACCGTGCCCACGCATCCAGTCTCAAATCCCACACAAAAAAATTCCAAGCTCGAACAATTCGTTATTGATTTATCAGACAAAATAATTAAGAATGGGGCTATCAATCAAGAGATTCTAGAGACGAATATCGCGTAGTCCTGGAGCATTTGTTTGCCTATATTTTGGGAGTAGAGTTTCCTCGTCCTCCAGGAACTTATATTTCAACTGATCGCATTCCTTGGTGCCGGAAACCAAAGTTGAACATGCAGCCCACTACAGGAGATACCAGGAACTGTGGCGACCGGTATAGGAAATGTTCCATCACAACAGAATATTTGTAAGTCTTCAATGCCGTGAAGGATTCGTGCTTTACCAAGTGGTAAAGCGCATACATGCGATGTTATGTATAAGTGGAAACAGTGCAACGGTTTCAGCACGCGGGCGGGTTACTTCGTGATCTAATAGGTTATCACGGCGGTTGAGTTGGGCGCTTAGGACGATCGAAATGTGATGTTGCCTGTGACTTTCTTGATGTTGGAAGAAAGTAGGTCATTGATAAAGAAGGAGATTGAACTCTTGATTCTCTTTGTTATTATTGAAATACATAAATTGTACTTTCTTATCGACAAATACCGGTATATAAAAGTTGGAATGATGGTTCGTCTGAATTCGGCATTGAAGATTGCGGGTGAGTTATTAGCGCCCCACTATTTGTTTTAGTGCTATGCGAGTGATTTTCAGGGACCTTGCTTCGGCATATGCATCCTGAAGTCATAACTAAATTATATCATCATAAAAGATGATAGTGTTGAGTCGTTGATATGAAGGAAATTATACTAATCTCTTATATAAGTTTCATTACTCTCTACAATCACTGTTACTTCAGCATTTTCGGCATTCGTTTCCGACGATGACGGTGTTTCATTTGCAATAACCGTACCTGAGTCTAATGCCAGGTACGGTAATTCTGACACCAATAATGACTTATACTTCAGTTTCTCCGGGCCAAGTAGTAACGAATGGGTCGTAAGTATCAGCCTATCTTATGTCAAATTCAAAAAGTCTTTTTACTGACACAAGTTGCGACAATAGGCCGTTGGATTTGGACCCAGCATGCCGAGCGCCTTGCTCTTCATAATGTATCCCGACTCGTCAGGAAATAACATAACCCTCAGTCCACGCACAGTATCCGGGCACTTCGAACCCTCTTACCAAGCCATGGACATCGAGCTACAACCCGGAACGGGTATTTCAAACAATACCATGATAGCAAACGTGCGATGTTTGAACTGTACAGCTTGGGAAGGAGGTTCTTTTAACCTAAGTAGTAGCGAAGCCGGTTTCATATTTGCATACGGACCGCCGAGAACCCTGAAATCCAATTCTCTGAGTGCAGGACTCGAGAGACACGCTTCTTATGGCAGTTTTACGATGAATCTGACGAAAGCTATGGGGAAAGATGAGGTGCCTGATATTACGGCCGTGGTGAACTCGACCGAAGGTGTAACCCAGATATTCGAGAAGGTGGACGGATATTTTGCTGAAACTGCACATGCTGCAGTCATGCTATTGGCATTTGTTGGAATTCTGCCATTCGGGATGGTTATTTTGAGAGTATTGAATAGTCCGAGATTGCATGGTTTCAACCAGACATTTTCTTTGGTGTTTGCTCTGGTTGGCCTTGGGTTAGGTGTTACTATAAGTCCACTATACAATCGGGTAATGTTACTTACTATATCGCTTCGAGCAACACCAGCTAACATATTCTATTCGCAGACGAAAAAATTTAATAGCGGTCATCAGATTTTCGGTCTTATCATCATGTCTGCTTTTCTCATCCAACTTATCATTGGTATGGTTCATCATATTATTTACAAACGGACCTCCGCTACGACGAAATTCGCTCCAATACACATTTGGCTTGGACGTCTAATCATTCCCGCCGGTATTGCAAACGGGTTCGCGTATGTATCCCCCTGACCTCATCATGCAAATATCCATCTCACAAAAATCTAGTGGTTTCACTCTTGCCAATAACTCAAAGTTCAATTACGCCCTTTTAATCTGCACCATCTTGATGATTTTGATCGTTGCCCCACTCCTATTCTGGGCTTTCAAACGCCAACAAACGAAGAAACTCGATTCAATCATCAACGATGGCCCTGAAGGTTATGATGCTGAGCCTTGGAGACACGCCCAGGGTGATATCAATCTGAATCATATGAATATGAACATGAACGATATGAACATGAATGCTGGAGTCCCACCACCTTATACAATTCCTGCTCCTGGTAGTTTCCAAGCACGCCAACAGGGGTACGGCTTAAATTCGCCCGAATCACCGCTGGATACACCATTCCAGCGTGGTCGGGAATTCTTTTAGTGTCATAGTCTAGTCTGGTGGGTTTGGTACAAGGATGAGGAATGAACGAGGCGGGGCATGGATGCGGCGGCGTTAAATGGCGTTTGATATGGGGATTGGAGGACAGTGGAAATGCATAGGTGTATAAATAGTCATGAATCATGAACGAACTACAGTTAGGCCAGTACACTGGATGTACAATTAGGGGCCTTGTTTAAATTTTTTACTTGCAATATCTTGAAACTCATATCGCTATCCATTTTGACTCTATATCTATGTAATTCCAAAAGGCACACTTTTTTTCTATATACCAAATTAGCGAGCATAGTCCGCTTCGCCTTTATAACTTCATGTATATTTATACACACTATTCATTATCCAATGACCACTCCATGTCTAAATACTCAAACATTAAACCCCAACGCCTTATTCTTCGATCTTGCTTCCTCCTCAGCCTCTTCATCCCCCTCCAACCAAATCTCATGCCCATCACCTTCTCTAACAAAAGTACTCGCCGCACACGTAATACCCGCCATTCCAGCCAATACCCAAAACACCAATCCCACATATCCTTCTTTCAGTCCAACACCATATAAATAGCCTCCTAGCGCCGGACCGATTGTCCTCGCTGCACTTGAGGCCGTCTGACCGATTCCGTGGATGGTTCCCAATACAGAGGGATGAGGTGAACAATTGTTAATTAATATGGTGGTTGCGGGGCCGGCAAATGTTCGCGCGATGGTTTGGATGAGGAGGACGCCGCTTAAAGATAGCCAGATTAGGGGGCCGGTTTTTTGGGATGGCGCGGGAGTGGTTGAGGGGACGAGGGATAGAAAGGGGGCGAGGGCGTAGGCGATTGGGAAACAGTAGAGGAAGATGCGCCAGCTTCGGATGGTGCCTAGACGTTGGTTGACTTTATGGGGGGTGGTTAGTGAGTGAATTGTGAGATGGAAAAGGTGGAAATGGATAGACTTACCGAGTGGATAGAGAAAGAGTTGCATTATAATACCGATCGTGCCAAGGATGGACATGGCAATACCTACTTCGCGGGGAGGTAGTCCAATACCTCCGGTAAAGATAAGTGGCGGGTGAGGCATGTAGTCTTTTGGTAGATGTTTTGATGGATGGGAAGGGTTGTAGGCGGGTGTGCTCAGAAACGAATACCAGATGTTGTTGAAAGTTCCCATTGAAAATGCTAACAAGGCGTGCGATATCAACGTGCAGATTACATTGTACGTGAATATGCGACGGAAAGCGAGACGGTTCTTATACCGCGGAGCAACGCGTTTAGGAGTTTTCGGGGTAGTTGGTGTTAGTTCAACGGTTGGGGAGGAGGAGCCGTCCGCCGGAAGAGCGCCGTATTCGTGTTGATCGTGCTTTTTTGTAAGCCGACGGAAAAACTTCTTGATTGCTCGACCAGTCATGATGCCCCAGTCTTCTGTATGGGCAAATTGCTCGTGGGTCTACCTCCGTTAGCTTTCTTTTATAAACTCGAAGTTAGGGACTAGAATCTATTGCATACCTCCTCCAGACCAAATACCACCGCCAAGCTTGCCGAAGCCAGAAAAAAGGCACTTAGTAAATTAGGGGCTGCATATGGATACTTTTCTAACCATTTGATACCCCCAAAGATACTAGGATACGATCCAGCTGGGTCAGCGAGCAATCCACCGAGTATAGGGCCAATGATAGTTCCAATGTTGGCACACATAGGTAACAACAAAAAAGCTCTGGATTGGAACTTCTTTTCTCTGACAATTTCACTAATCATCGTTCTCATTACACCCACGTTTCCATTCAAAGCACCTCCGATCATCCGGAAGATCAAAGCCTGCCAAAAGCTCTGCGCAAATCCAAATCCTAAACAGGAGATCGCCGTTCCTGATAATCCTATTAGAAGAACCCTCTTTCGGCCTCCACGATCTGAAAATCGTCCCCAGAGCATGGCTGTACAGAGCTGTGCTGCTGCAAAACACCCTTGCATGATACCGGCTTGTGAAGCTATGGCTGAATCAGGCAATGAAGTATCAAAGGACTTCAGTTGGTAAAATAGATAACTCTTGTGATGTAGTTAGTATGATATATAACAGCCACCTACTTGGGTATAATGAACATACCCTCAAGCTAGTTTGAACCAGTGGTTCCGACAATCTAGCACAAGTCAAAATTGCCAATTGCCTCTTATGGGGAAGACTACTCCAAGTAACCGGGCCATCCTTTTCCGGCTGCACCGGAACTGGGATATCGATTTGCAACTCCTCATTATTCTCCGTTTCTATGAAAGACGGACGTCTTTCTCGTTGTGATGTCTGCTCTCGGTGTGATCTAATTGGTTCATATGTTGTAGCATTATTTGATATAGTGCCATAGGAACTTCCATCATCGCTACTATTATCTATCAACGATTGCTCGTCTGGACTAGTATTTCGTTTGCGTCTATTCTTGCTTGTTGGTACATTTAGGTTAGGATCATTTCCAGACATTGTAACAAAACCAACAGTAACTCTGTGACTTTTTTTTTTGACAACCTTATTCGAAGCGAATCAGGTGACACGGAAATTTAATATACTGGTACCGATATCGCCTTCGTACAACTGATCTAAATACAGAAAAGTTGTACTTGAGTAGTAGCTATTTGAGAATATATCCCAGCTTTTATATAAAAAAGAAAAAAAAAAAGTTGTGATAGAATTTGTACCAAAGGTATACGAGTAATTAGAAGGAGGCAGGCAGGTCGAGACCGTTTCAAAAAAGAAAAGTTTGAATTTTTTAATGGGGATTTGTTGGCGGTCAAGCCTATAACAGTACTTTGAAGGTCCCCATTTTTATATCCCGAGCGGCAACTTCTTTCAAGATAAAAGGATTTGATTGGTTACTAATGAAATATAGCATTACCGGTTAACGGCATACCGGGTTGGTTTATGACCTGCACTGCCTCAGCACATGTGCATGCATGATGTGAACATATCCTTGAATATCCGTACCAGTGTGATGTTGGATTTGTAACCTCACCGTATTTATAACTCTTATGATAACTCACAAGGCTTTCTCGAAGTGGCTTTATACAGAAGAGCCTTCTCCCCTTTCACGCAATAAGGTCTTGAGGAATTCAGAGCATCGAAGAATTCATATGTGTTCGGCGAGCAATCAATAGTTATGGCAGCATTCATCACCATAATGGACTCTGTGGTATAAAGATGATTCACAAGTGTGAAGGGGTGAATGTTCGATGGGGTAATAAATTGATGTCTAAGGTTATTCGCTCTGTCAAAGCCAATGTACCAAATTCACTCGAATGGCGACATCAATGGACGACAATATGTTATGCCAAAGTCAATTGGTTCCGAGACCTACTTCCAACGCAAGATAGAATACCCTCAAACTGGGCGCAATCCCAATGCCAGATTCTGGGTACACACCGAGTACATATCTTATATACTAAACGCCGGTGTTTAGGCGTGGCAACAATCAATCTGTCGAACCCGAGATAGCCTTTCCTCCTATTTCCCGTGCTGCCTGGTGATCATGCCGAACCATAACGGTCTCGATATTATCAAGCGTTGGAACACACCCCATTCGGATCCTTAGATCCTGGGGATTAGTGTTGGCTGCAAGTATTCGAATTTCGTTGTTCCAAGCATTCTAATCTTCAAATAGCCGTACGAGGATGCTACATATATAGCTAAGTAAGCACATATAATATTGCAGCTCTACAGTGCCTGCATTCATTTGAAACAACTGAATGTCGAGAATGTCTCTTATAGCGACAGACAATGTGAGTTGCTTCAAAGTTAAGAGTTGCTTTTTTTCCACGGCGAGATATGACTAAGAGCGCATAATGCTACAGGTATTTGAAATTCTGTACTGTGGTATATTGGAAGAATCGCACCTTCCGTGATTTTTTTCAATCAGTTAGCAACTTCCTCGGACCGGGCCTTCTGATTGTCATTCCACTCTCATGGTCCAATCTGACTCAACAATTCTTGTTGAACCATCATTTTGTTTTGGAATCCATATTCTTCTACATAATTTTACTTCTTCCTGAAGTATTTTTGGACAATTTACCAGTAGTGTTTATTCAACCATCACTCAGATACCTTCTATCAATCCAAGGAACCGGGGATTTTTAAGCAACCACAGAAGACTCCAGACAACAAGAAATAATGGCGCACATACATCAGTGGCGTTGCGCGCGTTGTGAACTTATTTCCAGCTACTGCGATGGGCGTGTCCCATGTACTGCCTGCTCTTGGGCTCGTACCGGCGAACCGTGCGAGTATACTCACCCCTGTGTGGCTTCATCTAATACCCACCTTCGAGTTGTTTTACCACCGCCCGACCTAAGTTATTTCCCACTCGCTCTATATCCAAAAACTCCTCAGAATTGTCCTCCCAATTATTGGATTCCAGTTCGGGGAGCTTCAAAACCTTCTTGTACAGACCAATTATCAAGTCAAGACTTGACTACGACTTCGACCGGCTCTACTATCTATGGATACAGACCGTATATTGATCGCAAAAAAGGTCTGGTCCCGAGCATAGGCACTCCCGCAGACGATCCTACACTTAATCCTCTCGCTGATGGATTCGTCGCAAGTCCGAAACCCGGATATGCTCAAGTGGATGAGACCGCTGTCGATGAGATGGTGACCTCAGCACTCCGCGCGCCGTGTCAACTATGTATTCAATTAGGTCAGAGCTGCGACTTTGGACTTTCTTGTTCTAGATGTAGGATGTACTGCCAGCCTTGTCTAAAACCAAAAGTTCCTGTGGTATACAAGGAGTCGATGAAAAGAGCGACTTCAAAAGAGCCACTGCAACATGAAATTAAGGTCATGATGGCTCACCGAAATGCAAAGAATCAAATATTGCCGCCGTGGTGGCTCGTTTGGCCACTCTCCTAGAAAAATTTAGGATGAGTAATTCCCAGACCTAAGTGTCTGCGATCCAAGATGCCCCAGTCTTTCAACGTGGAAGTAGGCACACAACTGTGGAAGCGGATACCGATATGCAATTTTGCGAATAGGAGTCCAGACTCAAGCCTCCATGTGCTCGACCAGATTAACTATAATGTCGATTGTAAGGTTCACCCAGATAACAAAACGTACTTTAATGGGACTAATACCGGAGATTTAGAGAACTGTCATTTGAGACACGAAGAGATGGAGCTATGGCTGGTTTTGATGAACTCACATCATACAAGATAACATGCTTTATAGCAAGACTCTTGTATATCAATAAGGCAGGATTACCAAACAATAAGTCACTTTAGCATTATAGTGTAGTCGTGGAGAATAGCTCGAGTTCACTGCATACGGCATCCAATATAATATCACCAGTTGACGAGCCTAACCCTAGCAAAAGAAGAGTACGTGTCGTAAATATATATCCCATAAAGACGTATGTAACTTTTGGTATATGCCCATAACCACATTTGCGCTCCAAACGCCAGCAATGCATTTATCTGCTCCTTCAATCCTTCCTCCTTTCTACAGCAACTTCAATTTCCCAGTAATATCATCGATGATACTTTTCGGCGCCGGCCCAATCCCCAACACAGTATGACTCCCACTTGCAATCTGCGTACGTCCCGCATCAGCAATAACTTCAGCCACAACCCCCAAACTCATAGCTTGTGCTTGTAAAACATCCAATTCGTCTTCGGATTTCACTTGTAATGCAACTTTTGCTTGGCCTTCTCGTTCCCAGCGTCGAAGAACGGAAGAACTTGGATCTCGGCGTAAGAATGTCTTGTAGCAAGCGAGTGTTGCGTGAGAACATTGTGCTGCAATTTTACCTGTTGCATATATTTCGTCAGATCTTTCTTTTGTGTTTTTGTTGTCGATTGTCAAAAGAGTGAAATCGAGTAAAACAACATACCTTTCGTCATACCCAAATCCGTACGCACAACCAAAACCATCTTACATTCCTCATTACTATTCTCCCAATCGGGTTTCACCACTGTACTCTTCTTTCCAGTATTCATTTCCTTCTTCGCTTTGGCGGTAGTTAAAGCTCTCAATCCATCTCTCCTATCGGCTTCAAATCCATTCGCCCAATTCGGTGCATGGTCTAGATTACCCTCGTCGATATCTTCCTCTGCACTCTCTTCTGAATCATCATAGTTGTGAGCTCCCGGTGCTTTTACTATCTGCGCAGGCATAAAGGGAATAGGTAGGAAGCCGAGTGAGGATGCTACTCCAATCATGTATCCGGTTAGAAGGGCAATGATGGCTGTACCGATTAACATTGCTGTAGGAGTTGGCGGGGGACGTAGGTCAGACATCGTGAAGGTTGTCGGGGAAGTTGCTGTTTTTTTTGGAGATGTATTTTATTCGGTATGTACGGTATTTTTGAGATGCAGTTGAGAAAATAAAAATTATTAGGTAACCTTGTAGGGCTGGTAGCGAATTGTGGGGTTATGACACGATAAAACAATTTGATCGAGTCCGTCTGCTTTTGATTTTGACAGTGAATATAACTTCGAATTTTATATCAAGTTGAATATTCATAAAATTCTCTTCTCTTCGAAATATAGCCAGGAGTACGAGTATAAATTTTCCCTAGTCAAACGCCGTTGAGACTTCAGACGAAAATTAATTTATTTGCATGAATGGGAACTTCAGCGCAAAATGTGGCTTCCGTGCTACTATTCATAAAGCTTAATGTTCTACTCCCATTCGAGGATTCAAATTTATGGAAAATATATCTTCAATTTGAATATTTAATTATTTTAACAAGTATTTACATACAGATTCCTACGTCGTTGCATTCATTACACATCATTACAGTATAAGTTCTATCCTACCCTACTCAAGTACATAAGGTAGTTAATCACTTCCTTCCGAATCTCGCGGATGATGTAGACGAATAATAACATCACCACCTTCAACCACTTGCGTATACTTAACTTTATACCCCGTAGCCCATTTCTCCAATTCCTCATTACTCAAATTCCCAACACTCGCCATATCAGACGCAGAACTCTGTAAACCCGCCACACTATTAACCAACAAGCGCAAAGTATCAACATCACGATGCACCCGACTACTATACGAATCCTTTGCATAAAAAGTTATAGCAGCCGTAATCAACGCCGCACACGTAACAGCCGCAAGTCCCACAAGAAGTATAATCGGAATATATGTAATCCGATAATGTTGAACGGTAGGTGTACCATTAGCATAATACCAATGGTTTAATGTACTCGACGTATTCAAAGCACTAAGTTCATAAGTCATACGTTCCGATTCCCCAGATGCGTAAAGGTAATTCAATGCATATGTAGTCCAATTCATCGAGCTCACCGTGCTCACACCACTGGAATCGACAACATAAGCTGAAGCTGCAATCGCAGGTCCGATACCAGCTATAGTTGATATAGGGGCTTGAAACATATATTTTGTTTGGAAATTAGCAAGGAAAGAAGGAACGACGGTTTTTTGGTCCGAAAATGAACTTTCGGATATGGTCCAGGAATTGCTATCTTTTTGTCGAGTGTAGTTTAGAAGTCCTTCTTGTCGCAGGATGCGGCAACTTATTCCCCAGGTTGTCATGATGGATTTGGTGCCGGTGAATTCGGATGTG
>JWJB01010745.1:0-12149 GCA_000812895.1 Rutstroemia sydowiana
CTCGACATCAGCGGTCGATTTATGCGGTAGTGTACAGGCATCAATAGTGGAGTAGGTCCCGCATTGGGATTCGCATTCTGCGGAGCCGGGGTAGAAGAGGATGCCTGTGCAGACTGGGCCATTTGAGCCTGCGGAACGGGGAAGGGAGCATGCATGACGACTTGTTGCAGGTTCTGCGGATCATTCTCCTGGCCCAATTGGAGTGACAATGCTTGTTGATACATGTAAGGAAGTCGTAGAAGGGCAGCGTTCATCGCAGTAATGTGGAAGGAACGTGTGTTGACTTCTGTAGCGCCGATACCGTTGTAAAACTGCATCCATACTTCTCGGCCGATCTGTAGAATATGAGGAGGCCATTGTGAGGGATGCTGAACACCTGCTTGCTGCTCTTGAGGCTGGTGCATGTGTTGTTGTCCCTGTCCTTGTGGTTGGATTGGGACCTGCGCCTGCTGCGCTTGGTTCTCGGCGACGACTTTGGGTGGCCTACCACGACCACGAGGGGCAGACACTGGTTGTATGGCGACCGGCTGCTGGATTGAGGGGCCTGCTTGAGAATATTGGTTTGACGGACCTCCTGGACCGAGAGCTGGATCGATCTCTTGGTTGTTGTTACCACTGTGATGCAAGGCAGGCTGCGCGTTGGTGGTAAGATCGATGGCCATATTACTCTGAGGAACTGGCGTATTTCTGCCGCTGGAATTGTTATTTTGAATGGCTCGCCCCTTCCCCTTCGAGGGATTGGTAGTAGGACCCGCCATAGTATAAGATGAAGTAAAATGCGATTTGATGCTTCTATTGTACTGTATTTGTTATGGAGATATGGTGTAGCGGATTGGTAAAGAGCCCACTTCAATGGGAAGATGATGTAGAAGAAAAGAAAGATTTGGTAAAAGAAGAAAGTTTTGAGTCCTTATATAGAAAAGGTGAGAAAGTACCATAGCTAGCCACCGTAATTTCTACGGCTCGTATCAATTCACTTTCACCTTCAAACTGGGACTTTGCGACATCGGAATAGGGTCATAATCATAGAAATCTTGGAAATCTCTTATGACTGATTGGCTATGAGGTAATGCTGTTGAGAAAAGTAGGCAGATATTCAATTCATGAGGTCCATTATCGTTATAATACGAGCTCATAATTTCCTATTTCGGCATATAATTCACCAGAATTGAAATTCTCTGCTTGATATTGCTGCTGCTTTAAGCTGCTTGGGTACCTTGTTGGGAAAAAACGAGGTCATCCAAGGAAAAAACGAGGCCACTATAGTGAATGGCTCGGGTAAAAACATGGAAGGTCGGGATGGAAAGATATTGACATATTTGGGACTCGGATGGAATTCAATTTGGAATTGGTCCTATGTAGGACTCGGACGGAATGACATGAGACGAGGGGCAGAATGACATGGGATGAGGGGTGGGCTTGTTGGTTGACAATATTGAATCCGAGTATAAGTGAATAGTGGACATCTCTTATGATTCCGGACGTGAAGATATAACTTTGAACCAAAAGAACAAAATTCATCTATATCTGTATTGTTGAACAGGATGAAAAAAGGACATTTCATGATACCAGTTTGGAATTTGCAACAATTCTATCTAATAAGATAGAAGGAGAGTCCTTCATTTTCAAAGTCTTTGAAGATATTTCTCCTTATTTCAACTGACTTGATGAGATATGCTTGGTTCATTTCATACTTCAAACTTATGAAATTGATCAAACTGACTTTCTATTATTGGAACTTCAAATATGTAATAGTATCAAGCAGGGCAAAGCAAAGGGGCAATGCCAAAGAGCTTCTTGGCAAACAAAAATGAGATAGGACTGATTTAACGGATTCTTATTACTATTTGATATTCTTTTAGACCAAGAGGCCATCAATGTATCTAAATGAGTTCCTTGATAGTAGTACAACTCGAGCTATTCCAAATGAGAAGGTGCAAACTTGATTCCCAACTCACTCTCAAAAAGCAGGCTCATTTACTTCTCCTCTACTGTCTTCTTAACACCTTCAACAAATGCTTCCACCGCATCACCGCCCCCGAGTGGCACATTACCTCCCCTTACCATGCCGTTGTTTTGTAACTTGATACCTAAAGCATCCGCAATACTAGGAAGACCGCCATCTCGAATTGCCATGGTTAAACTTCCCAGACTCTGATGGAATTGTGGACTTCGCAAAACTCGCATCAGAATCGCCTTCTTCTGACCTAGACTGAGAGCTTCTAGTGCTGCTGCCGATGTTGCCGCATTTGGTTCGGCCATACCTTCATGGGCTGACTGCTGTGAGAGAAGTAAGATTGTAGGTGGGAGATAGCTGAGGAGGTTATCGATTTGAGCAGGGGTCGCGGATTGGATCGATGGTATTGTTACTTCGGATGGTAAAAGATCGACTAATGTGGTGTACATTTGACCTTGCGATTGTTGTTGCATGCCACCTCCAGGAGCTTTCAATGAATTGAGAAAGTTTTGAACAACTGCAGCAGCATCGCTTGGCCCCGAACCAGCACTACTCACACCGTCAGCGACAGGTTCATATAACGGCCAAGCAGAAACGCTTCAAGGTTCTTCAAATTCAATTCGCAATGTAGCTTTCTAGAAGTACAAAGGCATATTTGCTTGGTATCAATGCTCCTCCCAATGGACCAAACGCCATGATTGTAAATGTTCATGCAGTTTTATTTGTTCGATGAAAGAATAACCTACGCTCTTCCACCATCAGCTCCAGCCTCTCTTGCACCAGCACCCTCTTCTCTAACGTCCCCACCCGTGGCTCCTGGTCCAGCTCCACCACTTCCGCCTTGATGTTGAGTTGAATCGCCATGGCCTTCAACATCCTCCATTGTCTCATCCTGGTCATCTTCTCCTCCATCGGCCGCTCTAACTCCTGCGATCTCTTGTTCAACATTGACTTCCTCGCCTTGTAATAAAGTATCCACAATCTGGCCAATCTTCAAGTCTCGGGGACTGAACCAACTTGGATCACCGTTTCGCGCTTGAGGTGCCGATTGCATCCAAAATAAATATCTTTGAGAAGAAGAGCCAAACTTGAGAACGAAAATGCGGCCATTGGTCTTTGATGTTGGTTCGTTCGAAAGTTTGTATTCGTAAGGTGTGAAGTTTCCATCCGTTGGTACCATAACCAAATCCAAGTTCTCATCAGCGGTCATAGGTTTGCTTCTTTCACGCCAACAAAAGTGAATGAGATCTTGAAATGATTAGCTACAGTTATGCGCAGATATACAAAATACATACCATCTTCAGAGTAAAGGTAGATGTAACCAGGAGTTGGATCAGGCTTGACTTTGTAAGGTTTACTTGATGTCTGGGGAAGGTATGAATTAGCTGTCTATTTGCCATGGAATTGATTGAATATTAGAATATTAGGACACTCACATCAAGTTCGCATTTACCCGCCTTGAATGTGATGATTGGGGAAATAGACATTTTGGTGGTTTTGTTTTGAATTTCTCTTTCCTGAAAGTATGGTTGTTGGATTCAAAGATATATCTCATGCCAGCTTCCACATTAAAGGTAAGTACCAGAGCGGAAGCTCAAATCAGGCTGCGGCGGAGCTTAGCAATAAGTGGATACGAAGGGTGTACTAATGACGCTAGAGCGATCAATCTAGACACCTGTAATTTGAGGCTAAAAGGCTTAAGGCTAAGAAAAAATTAAACTTTAAAATTTCACTAAGGGCTATCACATGATACACAAATCTCGCTAAGCGAACGGAAATTTCGAAATTCAAGTTGCATGCAGAGGTTTTAGCCCTGGCTCCGTCTTTCCTATCGCGAGAACATCGATTTCAACGACCAGCGACCAGCGACAAATTTCACGACAACAACCCATACCGGTTCCTTCTTCAAGATGTCGGCACCAGCAGCAACTCAGAAGAAGACCTTCGGAAAGTCATCAAGAGAAGTCCCAACGGAGAAGGCACAAAAATACTACCCGGCCGAGGATGAGAACAAGCCAAGAAAGGTAAATACACATCCGATTCTTTTTGCAGGACTGCGAGTTGGTTGGCAGATATAAGATTGTCTATGATTTTGGAAATTGTCGGTGTCATGTTGGATCAAAAATGTGCTGGAGTTTGCGATTACAATTGCACCTACGAGTTTTGTTCAAATGTTCAATTACCATATTGACAGGGCTATATTATAATGTCGAGGAAGAGAAATTGCGCTGCAGAGAACATCAAAACTAACATTGAATCCTGCAGGTCCGCAAAACCATCAGACCAGCCAAGACCAGAGCCAGCCTCGTTCCAGGCAAGGTTCTGATTCTTCTCGCCGGTCGTTTCCGTGGAAAGCGTGTCATTCTCTTGAAGGTTCTTGAGCAAGGTGTTCTCCTCGTCACTGGCCCATTCAAGGTCAATGGCGTTCCTCTCCGAAGAGTAAACGCTCGTTACGTCATCGCTACCCAGACCTCCGTTAACTTGGAGGGACTCGACCAAGCCAAGATTGAGGAGATCGCAAACCCCAAGTACTTTGCAAGAGAGAAGGGCGAGAAGAAGGCATCAGAAGAGGCATTCTTCAAGCAGGGCGAGAAGCCAGAGGTAGGCAATTCTTGGAAAGATAATGTATAGGAACTGGCAATTAACAAATTGAACAGCAAAAGAAACCATCCAGCAGCCGTGCAGCAGATCAGAAGACCGTCGACAAGGCCATCCTTTCCTCCATCAAGAAGACCCCCGAACTCGAGAGTTACCTCAAAAGCTCCTTCAGCCTGCGCAAGGGTGATAAGCCACACGCAATGGTATTTTAAATATGTGTGGAAGGTTGGGATTCATACCGGGAGCTGGTACATTTGGGCGCGGATGTGGGAAATTCAGTAGTCAATTTGACAAGTCGCTTCTATGCATTTGACCTTTGAATGGGCAATAGGTCGACCATCAAGAAGGGCGCTTTGTAATCAGATTTGCAATGATGAACAAAACCACAAAACCATAATTCGTTCAGGTGGCTATGCACGAGATTGGAATGCTGATTGCAGTGAGTGTGAAGACCTATGATTGCAATGGTGGGTATAATTATATGGGGTGATTTCAGAAGCATAGATCTTCCCATACGTCATTTAGGCTGGTCTCCTGGTCTCACTAATGTGTATTGAAAAAATGGCCCAGAAAGTTTCCAATTCCACACCTACCACATTCATGATGATAAGAAACGAGAAACAAGTACCATATTTTCGTACTACAGCCAATTCTCTAAGGATCTGTTCATTGCTCTTGCTCCCCATCCAATCTTCCCTAACTTCTTACTTTTACGGTATTTGCCAACGAAAAGTTTTGTTGCACATCTTATCAAACACCTAATTGCTTTAAGCGATGTATATAGTAAAGTATTGTGTGGTCATAGCTGATCAGATCATGTAACATCGTCAGGTTGGCTCATGCAACACATATATTGATATTTGCTTCTTCGGTTTTGTTCTACGATTTATAAATGATTCGTGCTGTAAAATTATATTCAATTGCTACTGCTCACGTGCACATACTCGAATGTCGTTGTTCTCAGCCGTCTTCCTAGGCTAGTTGACGTGTTTTGTTGGTCGTGCGAATTAATAATTCGGGACACTTTCTACTGGTAAGATAAAAATGTACATTGTGGCAGAGGAAAGCAGTAGAAATCTGTTGGTGCGGTTCAACAAGGTAGCAAATCATACAAACCGGTAGTGAATATCATTAGATAAATAAATCTATTGAAATCTCGACGGAATCTACACCTTCAACCCCATCTAAACCTCTTTCTCCACATAACTCTTAATCATCCCTTCACAAGTATCCTCATACTCCACCAAACTAACCTTCCCCGTCTCCTCATCCAACACCGTCTTCGCCTGCACAAACACCTTTCTCGGCTGTTTATTCCTCAAAACCTCATTCCTAACTTTCTCACCCCAAAACTCGGGTTCAACATATGTCATCTCGTTATACAATTTAGTACCCGCCTCGACATCAGCGGTCGATTTATACACATGTAATTTTTGGAGATATTCTTCGACGGCTTTACGACCAATAGTGGGGATTAAAGAACGTTTGATGTGGATTGTTAGGTCCGACATGTCGGGTTTGCTGTGTTGGATTGTGCAGAAGTCGGAGGGCGCAGAGAGGAAACATTTTAGGATTGAGAAGCGTGCTTGAGAATGGGCTTGCCCCCATTTGCGGCTGCGGGGATCCCACTTCGTAGAATGGTTAGCATTGAGGGCGTGGAAAAGAAAGCTTAGTTTTGTAGGAGATTTGAGGGGAGAGATTGGGGGGTTGAGGAACGTACGATTTCTAGAGAGCCAATACCCATTCGTGCCATCGATAAATAGCAAGCGTATAAAACATCACCAGCCTCACCATCCATATCAGTCGTTCCATCACCATACCCAAAGATCTTTAGAATCTCAAAATCACAACTTAGTGCCATAGCAATGCACTCCGCTCTACATTCCTCATAACTCGACGCCACACTACCAAAGACAGAACCCCATGTCTGACCAGGCTTATACCATGTAGTAACCGATTTTCCAGTCCATGGATTGGTGGGTGGATTCTTGATGTCGAAATTGTAGACTCCCGGCTCGGTTTCTTGAAGTAGTTTTCCGGTGCCGTGTCCGAGAAGCTCGTGGACTCCAACTTGGACTTCGAAGGCTGGGTCGCGGTATTTTTGGAAGAGGGAGAGATCTTCGTCCCGGATGAAGGGAATCTTCTCGTTGGAGGCTTTGGCTGCCAGAACGTTTCCGAGTGAGACGTTTTTGAAACCTTCGGACTGTCTGATATCATCGTAATTTGGCTAAAGCTAAGGTCAGTATATCACGGTTCTGGATGTTGGATGGAAATCATACAATGTTGATTCCAGCAGGAAGTCCCGCGGTCGTAAAAGATAAGACCTCGAGACTTGTAAAGTCTGGACTCAAAAACTTGTCCTTTTCGAAGTCTTTGGGCCATGGCAATTTAGGGATGAGCGCCTCCGCAGCATTTACAAGAGCGCCAAAAGCACGAGTACGCTCGGCATTGACCATGGCAACAAAACCTAGGTAAGCATGTCAGAGAACTAACTTTACTAGTTGGAAGAAATGTAAATGACTTGCCCTCCCATTCCGCTCGAACACCCTGAGGGTCGCGCACTATTCCATATCTATAAGCTTCTTCTCAAAGCATCAATTCTTGAAGTATCACTTACTTGTCTCAATGAATCCGATATTTGATTCGACCAAAGGTCCTTTATCTCTGATCCAAAATCTCTGAGAATCCTTGAAAACTGCTGACGATCCGGTCTCGAAGGACTTGGCATATGCAGTATACATATCCTTCTGGGTATCATTGGCAGCATTTTCCGCAGCCTTTCTACAATTCTCAGCAGCGGATGCCATTTCTCTTGAGTAGTCGCCAAATACAAGCTTCAATTTGCTACCTTTCAATGCGCCACTTCCAATTACAAATTCGGTTTCTTTTCCCATATCACTACCTTCAGATGGCATCTGTGTTACAGCTGAAGCAAGTAACAACTCAAAAACACCTTCGGGAGTTTTTCTCAATCTGGTATTTTCCTGTCCGGGATAGTTAATAATAGTAGTATATCAATGTATTTTCTGGGGCTCAAGGCTTACCACGAGCATTCCCTTTGATTCCAAGAATTCACCAACAGCAGTAATCTCTGACTTGGTGATAGTCGGAGAATCTGGGTAGTAAGTAGTCGTATGACCATCCTCTGGGAAACCCAAATGCATTAAGCCAGGTTGACTACCCGGAAAAATGCCACCTTTCGTCGCATCATAATGTTTCTTTGCCTGTGGTGAAGTGGCAGCTAGAGAATCAAAAACTTTGACATCACATCTTGGGACAATCTTGGTGTCTCCAAAAGACTTGTAGTTACCGTTGTTACCAAAGAACATGGCGGCATATTCGAGGAAATATTTGAGGTCCTCATCACTGACTCCCGCTTTCTTTTGGACGGAACTCCAATCACCATTGCATGATTTGTAGAGCTCGACAATAAAATCGTAGATAGGCTCGGATTCTGGGGATGTTTGTCTCAAGATAATTCGTGTCCCCGAAATACCTGCTCTGCATTATTATGTCAGCTGATTTTTCTTGTTTGCTCGAACAGCTTTCCAAAATAGCACCATGATTCAGCATCTTCTCTATATTTATTGCTGCTTCACATTCTGGGTATGTATCAAAGTGAATACAAACATACCTGCTAATAAAATGAGCATATCGTTTCTCCTTGTCTGACAAGGCCTCGAAATGTTTCTTGATTTCAAGCTTGACAACACTTGGAGGTGAGTCGGCCAAAAAGTTCTTCAACTCCTGAGCATTCATAGTGTGAAATTGCTGTTGTATTTTTTGTATTCTATTAAATGTATTGGTAGAAGAAGCTATCATAACACGTTTGCGGGGAAAGGTGTTGAAATGGCTTGAAATGGAGGGGTGGTTAAGCTGAGGTGGGGTGATGTGCCATTTGCGTCGGACCAATGAATTTGCTTGTTTCAGACGATCAGAAAGGCATCTTGACATACTCGTAATGCACCTGCTGTAATACTTAGGTGAACCTTAAGTGAATTGGATTTTATACAGTATGACTGGCATTCAATGTTGCTGTCCCCAAAATTATTTGTTTTGTAGAATTGGAAAACACCACAGATCAATATAAATTCTCACGGGCCACATCAATTTGAACAGATAGATAATCCCTGCTGCCAGCACCAGAGGCAATACTTACTTTACGGATGACTTCACAAATGACTTTACAGATCAAATTTTACTCGGAATACTTGAGAGTGGTGCGGCAGAGAAGGGAGGTAATCGAGAAGGAAGAGAGGTTGTTGAGAAATACCAGTACATATTGAACTACTCGTACTTTTGATTGTGCCCGACTTATGGAGTTGATGGCTCATTCTTTCGCAAACTTCGCAATCCCTCTCGTCTTTTCAGTAATGACACTTCCAAATCCAGTCCTTCTTGCCCAACTCTTTTAAGCCAAGTAGTAGTTCTACGCCAAGATAATAGTGAATGGTGGGCGATACACCCTCTTATAACCTTACTGCCGTAGAATGGTAGAATTGCTCAATTGAGCAGGAAGTTTCATGAGAATAATTCACTCTCATAACTCACTGCCCACAATCAAGGTAGATTGTCGTTGATTGTTGATACTACCCAAGTGTTGAAGATACAACAGCGCCCCTCCCTGTCCCCATCCCCTAGCTGATCTGATCTCTCTAGTATCTATGATAATTTTATTGGTCACGTGTCGGCCAACCAGGAAAATTTCCGGCCCTTGCTCCTTAGCGAGTTTTAGCTCCCACTACCAGAATTTTGATTTTCGCGATATTGAAATTCTTTTACTAAGACGACGACCAGCACTTTACACCCTTCCGCCATTTACGACAATCGATAAATTCGGCACAAAATGAAGTACATTCATTCCGAGGAAACTTTGACCGTCCCTGAGGGTGGTAAGTACGATTTTTATTTCTTTGGAGGACTGCCGTAATGGGCAGAATAAGAGGGAGGGCACTTTTCGATGAATTCAGCGCACATGGATTTGCAAGAGGGAATTGGAAGTGGTGTTGTTGGTGTAAAGAATAATTACTGATTGTGTCAATTTTATAGTCAAGGTCACCATCAAGGCCCGCCATGTTATCGTTGAGGGACCAAGAGGTAATATTCAATTCCTACGCCGAATGACGATCAACGAACTTCACACATCTAACGCATTGGTATAGGCAAACTCACCAAGGACTTCTCCCATCTGTCTATCAACTTCACCAGACCAAAGAGCGATACCATCAAGATCGAGCTTCACCACGGTGCCCGCAAACAAGTCGCTGCTATCCGAACTGTCCGCACTCTCATCAACAACCTGATCATCGGTGTTACCAAGGGTTTCAAGTACAAGATGAGATACGTCTACGCACATTTCCCAATCAACGTCAACTTCCAAAAGAACGCAGATGAATTGATGGAGGTTGAGATCAGGTATGCTGAATGACGAGAAATGGGATACGAAGGGCGGAAATGCTGATAGTGTGGAATAGAAACTTCATTGGCGAGAAGATTGTCCGAACAGTCGTTATGCGCGAAGGTGTTGAGGTCGGAGCATCCCCAAACCAAAAGGATGAGCTGCAATTATCTGGTAACAGTCTCGAGGATGTTTCCCAATGTGCTGCCGATATCCAACAAATTTGCAGAGTACGAAACAAGGATATTAGAAAGGTAGGCAAATGACATCAGCTTTTTGGTTTTATTTATGCTGACGAGTTAATAGTTTTTGGACGGTCTGTATGTTTCGGAGAAGGGTAACGTTGTTGAGGAGTAAAGGAGGGGCTAAGCCTGGTGGACACCTTTTTCTTTACAATACATAAGGTGCATTTGGAGCAATAAATGGTTACTTTGCATGTTATGTAGCAAGGTGGAAATAAACTTCTTGCACAATCACCTATATGGACATCCATTTATTGAACGCACACGTCTGATGCCTCGGAATTGAGTGATGGAGCAAATGTGGGATATATGCCTATGCAACCAGCGAAGGAAATCACGACAAATCCGATATTTATGGTTGTTTACCAATTGCGACTGCGATGCCGCTCTATTTGTCCACGCCTTACACGACCCTTTATTTCACAGATACAACATGGTAGCTAATTTATTTGCATATTGAATCTCGTCCTAGCAATCATATTGCGGGGTTACACCAGAAGACCTCGAACGCTTCTAACATAAATCTATCTTACCAGCGATTCCTAACGAACGTCTCGATGTTTAGCTTGTTAGTGCACTAACACTCGAGAAGAAGGGTTAAGTATTGCGACAGGAGTAAGTCAGTACATTTATTTGAATCTAGCCCCTCAGCTTCTCGCGCGTAAGTGCCAGTTTCTTTACCCACAACGTTGGGACTTCAAATCCCGTTCAGCATCCCCTTGAGATAATAGGTATCTATGCAAGCAAATGCTTGTAGCCACCAACCACAGTTCGTCGATCGATTTCTTAATTCTTTTCCAAATCTGCTTATGGCCCTCTCTTCTCCCTTCACAGCCAGGGATATATACCTAGCGAAAGCGTGATACGGAGGACTGAACAAAGCTCTTTTTGTATGGATCTTTTGCCTTCTTGCTTTGGATACCATAATTTGCGCGATCGTCTTTGTTGTAAATGGTTTACATTAGCTTATATTCTCCCATGGCCTAGGCTGTTCGAATTGACTAGAGCAGCTTCGAAGGCTTCGAGATTTGATACTTATATCGACTGTAACTGCCCTGCTTTCCTTGCACTTCTTAAGATTCCCATTCCTTGCGTTTCAAAATCCCTTCCTCCACCAGTATATCTCTTAGAGTTTACTGCTAGTGTAATTATGGACTCTCCTTGACAGCACTAGTTATTATGTTTCTTGTCTCCGCTTTCGCTGTAAAGTCAAGTGAGTTGGTATGAGGTTGCAGCAAATTTGGTATTGCTTGAAACCTCTCCAGATTGGAAATAGAATACACATTTCTGTATCCTCGCGCTCATGCTGAATTTAACGATAAATAGATCCAAGTTTTCCTCCGATCTCAAATCTTGGCAGTGTTGATCCCGTTACTGCGGAGGTGTTTTGTGAGAATATGAAAAATCAATACAAAGCTCCGACTGTTAGGGAAGGAGTTACTTCATTTGTATCTTGTAGTCTTCTAGTTTGCTGCTCCCTCATATAACAATTGTCTATCTATTTCACGATCTAACTTTTGTTGCATATCTTATCACTTATTTTGTTATCAGGTTCTTCCGAGGTTTTTACTGTGCCGGTATCGTTGTTGGCTGGATGCCTTAGGCATCAATTTTTTTTTGTATATAATGTTATTAGTTTTGAGGCAGATTTAAATTTTTTATTTTTATATAATATAATGAATAGAAATTAAATTTGTAATATTTAATAATTTATGTAGAGATTGTTTTAAAAAAATTATGATATAATTTTATTAAAAGAGAAAAATAAAAATTTATAAAAAAATTAATATAAAAAATATATTAAAATTATTAAAAAAATTTTAGAAAAATTATATTTTGTAGAATTTGTTATAAAAATTTTATTATTTTTAAAATTATTTTATTATATTTATTATTTTATTTAAAATTTATTTATTATAAAAATTTTGTTATTTATATTATTATATTTTAAATC
>JWJB01010746.1:0-24818 GCA_000812895.1 Rutstroemia sydowiana
ATATGGCCCTCCAAATATATGACTATGAGCCTTTATTCGATTACTTCTATGATGACTTCAAGGAGCATGGCTTCAGAGTTTTGAATGCCACCTATGTCAAAGATGATAGCGGTACTGGTATCGTTCATCAAGCTCCCGCTTTCGGTGAAGAGGATTACAACGTAGCCATGGAAGCCGGTACCATTAGCGAAAAGCGACCACCTCCAAATCCTGTGGACGAAACGGGACACTTTACCTCGAAAGTTCGTGATTTTGCTGGTCAGCATGTCAAAGCTGCAGACAAAGCTATCATAAAATATCTCAAAGGCACAGGACGACTAATTGCCGATTCACAAATCAGACATAGTTACCCTATGTGCCCACGTTCCGATACTCCATTGATTTACCGTGCTGTACCTTCATGGTTCATCAGAATCCCCGAGATTGTTCCCAACATGTTGAAAAATATCGAAGGCTCTCACTGGGTTCCTTCATTCGTCAAAGAGAAGCGTTTTGCAAGCTGGATTGAGAATGCTCGTGATTGGAACGTCTCACGAAACCGATATTGGGGTACCCCAATTCCTATCTGGGTCAGTGATGATTATGAAGAGAAGGTGTGTATTGGAAGCATTGCCGAATTAAAGGAACTTAGTGGTTACGAAGGCGAGATCACAGATCTTCATCGTGATAAAATTGATCACATCACCATTCCCAGTAAGATGGGCAAGGGCCAGTTGAAGAGAATCGAAGAGGTTTTTGATTGTTGGTTTGAATCCGGTAGCATGCCATACGCAAGCCAGCATTATCCGTTCGAAAACAAGGAGAAGTTCGAGAAGTCATTCCCCGGTGATTTCATTGCCGAGGGACTTGATCAAACGAGAGGATGGTTCTACACTCTCCTTGTTCTTGGCACTCACTTGTTCGGTGTTTCTCCATTCAAAAATTGCGTCGTCAACGGTATTGTGCTTGCTGAGGATGGCAAGAAAATGTCAAAACGCCTAAAGAACTATCCAGATCCTAGCATCGTTATGGATAAATATGGTTCTGATGCGTTGCGTCTGTACCTTATCAATTCGCCTGTCGTAAGAGCCGAGCCGTTGCGTTTCAAAGAGTCTGGAGTGAAGGAGGTTGTGGCCAAGGTTCTCTTGCCTTTGTGGAACAGTTATAAGTTTTTCGAGGGTCAGGTTGCGTTGCTGAAGAAGATCGAGAATGTAGACTACTGTTTCGATCCTGCTGCCGGGGCAACCAACACCAACGTTATGGATAGATGGATTCTTGCTAGTTGCCAGAGTTTACTCAAGTTCGTCAACCAAGAGATGGCTGGTAAGTTCATTCAGGCTATAAATTCAAGGGGTATTGTGACTAACAAGAGAAGGCTACCGTCTTTACACCGTTGTTCCTCGACTACTGTCTCTTATTGATAACACCACAAACTGGTACATTCGATTCAACCGCAAACGCCTAAAGGGAGAGCTTGGTTTGGAGGATACCAAGCATGCCCTAAACACTCTTTTTGAAGTCCTTTTCACTTTGACAAGAGCGCTTGCTCCATTCACACCATTCATTACTGACAACATCTACCAAAGACTCTTACCTCATATTCCCAAGAGTTTACAAGCTGAGGATCCTCGAAGTGTTCATTTCCTGGCATTCCCAGATGTCCGAGAGGAGCTTTTCGACGAAGAGGTCGAGCGTCGGGTCGGCCGTATGCAACGCGTTATTGAGCTTGCCAGGGTGTCCAGAGAACGCCGGACAGTCGGTCTCAAAACACCTCTCAAGACTCTCATCGTCATTCACCCAGACCCGGTTTACCTAGAAGATATCCGATCTCTAGAAGGGTATATTTCTGAAGAATTAAACATCAGAGATCTTGCTTTGTCATCGGATGAAGCGAAATACAACGTCCAATACAGTGTCAACGCCGACTGGCCAGTTCTTGGTAAGAAGCTGAAGAAAGACGTACAAAAAGTCAAGAAAGCTCTGCCAGGATTGACTAGTGAACAAGTTCACCAATTTGTGGTGGAGAAATCAATCACTGTAGATGGTATCAAACTTGAGGAGGGAGATTTGGTTGTCAAGCGAGGTCTGAAAGACGATGAATCATCGAAGAACCTCGAGACCAACACAGATGACGATGTTCTGACCATACTCGATGTTGAACTATATTCAAATTTTGCTGATGAAGGATTGGCACGAGAGATAATAAATCGTGTGCAAAGACTGCGAAAGAAGGCGGGCCTACAGCCAACTGATGATGTCAAGATGGAATACAGAGTTCTCTCAGATCCTGAAAACATTGGTCTCGGTGCGGCGTTCACTAGTCAGTCAACGATGATTGAGAAGGCTTTGCGAAGACCTGTTGATCATCATGTGGTTACTGAAGTTGATGGACAGATTTCGGATAAGGCTGAAGCGGGAATCATTTTGGAGGAAGAACAAGAGATTCAAAAAGCGATATTTTTGCTCAGATTATTGAAGCTATGATTTGTCATGATTGATAGACGAAGAGAGATCTTATATAATCTCGAGTATGTTATGATGAAGACAATACACTGACGATATCATGCTTTGGAACAGCCTTTTTAGAAGCGGCATAAAAATTGCATAGTACGACTCAGTTTCAGCGAGTAAAATAGTACTTCATTTCTTCTTTGCAGCTGCCTATGTAATTGTTAGTGAACGATATAGGAAATGTGTAGAATCAAGAAGTTGGGCTGTAACACACCAAGTAACAATCCTTTAACCTCATAAATTCCGTGAGACATTTGTCTTTATGAACAGAATTGTAATCCGCCACTATACATTTGCCATACACAGACGCCTACCGTAAACAATATATAAGTTAAAAAGAGACAAGGAGAAGTAGAGAAGATTTGTACATACCTCTGTAGAGCATTTGGCCACTGCTTGAGCAAACTTCTCAATAGGTCTTGTTCGAGTTGGCATGTTGGAGGATTTCAATAACCCTAGATATAATCAGTACCAGTATCGTGCTGTGTCTATTTGAGGGATTCAAAAGCATACAGGTATGTCAATTTTATTGGTTATGAGGATGCTGTACATGGATGACTTTTGATAATTACAGTAATGCAGCCGTCTGAATTTAGGAAGGTATACGCTAGTACAACTTGAGATTAGCGAGTATTAATAGTGCTTCCACGTTTCCCTAGCTCCCTCTCAATCTCTTTTAATTTTTTTTTGTGAGTCTCTCTCTTTTAACAACCCACCCACCACCACCGGTCCACCTCCCACCTTCAACCGAACCGAGCCCATTTTCCTCTTCTCCTCTAACCTTATGCTCCAATAGTTCTACAACAATAATAATTAACGCGAAAACTCAATATTCACCAACCCACCAATTCGCTTTCGCGCGTTGTACACTAAATCCACATCCACATCGTGCGATCGGCAACATTCAATTTTGTGCATCTTTTGACAGTGCATATCTTTTGCTTATTATTGCTTTCTATTGATGTATCGCCAATATGCGATGCGATATTACACCTATCAAAATTACCAGTTTAGCTAAGCCATATGCATTTCCATAAGGCGGTCCCATGCCTCCACTGTCAATTCAGTCGACACGCGACGCCGGAACCAATGTTTCAAGCTCGGTCGAGCCTTTTTACACTGATGATGGTAGGGTTCAGCTCTAAAGAGTGAATAGGAATATTTACTAATTCCACGCAGATTTGCTTATTTTACATGATATTGTCGTTCTTGCGCAAAACAACCTACCGAAACTCCCTGCGCGCGAGAGATTATCCTCAATTGCACTTTTCAAGGCTTATGATGATTTTATACGACGGACTGGCCTCAATGCCGACCATGATAAACGTTATATGCGCATGTGTTTTAAGATTACGAGTTTACACGATTTCGATGGTACATTGTTTGAAAAATTCGAAGAAGTCCTTGCTCAGAGAGGCATTACTCTTGAGTTCGATGGAGACGAACACGATAACTTACGAAGTAGCAGAACCACGTCGCAAGATAATGCTGAGAACCAGGTCGAAAGCGAAACCCTTTCCCAAGATGAAAACCGCCTACCCCAATTACATAGGCGCAATTCAGAAAGTACGGCTTGGGATGTGGAGAATGCAGCTCAGGCGGCTTCTTCGAAACATCCAAGGAGAAATAGATCAGCTTCACCTCTCAGGCAGGCCACTCCAGGGCAGGTCAATGGCATGCGGAGTTTTGTATCTCAGGCAACACGCGCCATATCACCGGAGCCAGAGCCGCCACGAACTATACAAAGAAGCCGTGAAGAGCGGGCGGCACACAATGTTAGAACCTGGCTAGAAGCTAACCACGACGAGTCAACTTCCAGATATGCCGGATCTGTCTCAACATACGGCAGTATACGCGTACATCGAGATCCTAATAACGCATCCCCAAAGGGCCCCAGGACGGTCCGGAATCTTTCATTTGCTGATACAAATGGCTATCCGGACGGAACCGAAGAAATTGCAGTCACGTCTTCCTCTGAAACGGAAGATCAATCGAGCGAACTCATCAAACGGACTACACCACAAGACCTACTAGAAACCAAAGCTGCAGTTGTATCTCACCACTACCTGCAGATTATGATTGCTAGAAAGTTGCATCTATGGCGGCATTTGGCTCTTCAAGCTCGAGATTACAGAGCTCATATTGATCGCATAGCTTGTCAGCGTAATAATTTCGCACTTCTTCGTTCGGGGCTCGTGGACTGGCACAATAGATTGGAATCCATTAGACACGACCGGCGAGTTCAAGAAGCTGCGCGGAAGGCTCTCGAAGAAGTCCGAACGAAGGCACGGGATGCTGAAAGGGTTCGAGAAGGAGTCCGACAAAAAGCACAGGATGCCGAAAGATCTCGAGCAGAAGCCCAGAAGAAGGCGGAAGAAGCTGCTCAAAGGGCCATCGAAGAATCCTTTCAAAAAGAAGAAGAAGCTGAACGAGCTCGAGAAGAAGACCGACTGAAGGAGGAAGAGCTAGAAAGGCATTACGCACAGCTCGAAAAACGGACTGATAAGTTTAGGAACGCCCATCTCAAGGCCAAAGTCTTTAGTCATTGGGCACAGTGTGCTTATGAGAAAGTGCAAGTCATCTCGGTTGCGAAAAGACATATCCTCAGAACTCGAGTTTTCAATGCGTGGAAAAGCCTCACAGTCGCTAATGAGATGCATGTTCGAAGAATGCGACTAACAAAGTTCTTCAATATATGGAAGCGCCGTACCGCGGTTCATGATACCAATACTGATATGGCCCTCCAAATATATGACGACAACCTTACCTATAAAACCTATAGAAAATGGTTCCAAGAACACAAAGTAACTACATTCATCTACCAAACAGATCAGGATCTTAAGCGACGGACCCTTTTATTATGGACCTTCGTTGCTAGAAAAATGGGAGATGCTTGCCGAACTGCAGAAGATGAAAGACATCTTAACCTGGCTATGGATGCTTGGCATACTTGGAAAGCAGTCACAGAGAGACGTACTATCGAGATGGCGGATGCAGATTACGCTTACAAGGCTAAGACCTGTCGGAATGCTTTATGGAAATGGCGTCGTGAAACAAAATTTGTTCCTGCTAAAAAGATTGTACACAGCGATGTCAATTTGCGCTTGTTACGACAAACATTCTCTGCTTGGAAACTTCACGCACGGCAAGAGAGACAAGCTACAGAAGTTGATCGTTCCAGGATACTTCGTGAAGCCTTGACTAAGTGGCGGCATCAAGTAAGATGCAAAAGACTGCAGGACATTGCAAGAGATCGTGCTATAGCAAAATCTTTCAAGAAATGGAGATTAACAGCTAAATTGGCCATTGTAGAACGTCATAAAAAGCAAGAAGTCATGTATACATACTTGGAGGTGTGGTATGATAGATTCCAGGATTCGAGGAGCAAACGATGGGAACGTGAAGAGTTGGCCCGAAGACACGATAATAAAGTGACCGCGACTTTGGTACTCAGACAATGGTATGCAGGCATGTACGACACGTCTGAGGTTGACACTTTAGCAGCCGATTTCCATGCGCCGCGAGCTCTGAGTCGAGCATTAGTCCCATGGCGTGAGAAGCTTGCGCATACCTTACAACTACAAAAATATTCACGTGATGCGGCATTTTACTTTCTGGCAACAAAAACCCTGAAGAAGTGGAGGTCGTCAACGGAAGCAGCAAAGCGCGAAAAACGTAAGGTTGCATATGCTCAGGTCCGTAGGATAACAAAGGTAAACGTGGCTCGAGATATGCTTTCACGATGGCGTAGCCAGACGCGACAAGTGACGGGGCTTAAGCAACAGGCAAAGAACTTTGCGTATAATAAGGCAATAATTATTGGTATGAATTTATTCGATCAGTGGAGGGGTCGGACTGAGGAGATGGTTGAAATGGAATCACTGTGGCGTGAAGTGGTGATGAAGAAGTTCTTTAACATTTGGAAGGACCGCTCATGGGCGTTTCAGGCTTTGAATATCGAAGCCATGTTGGACTTTCAGGAGCGCCGTCAAAGCCGCTCGGTTCGAAAATGGAGCTTGCGCAACATTCAGTTGAAAGCTTGGACTAGCACTGCCACTGAAGTCCGTGATAAGAATGCACGAAAATCTTTCAGGAAAATGTTCAATTATTGGCGACAACGAACTGTGCAGCTGCGGCCGTTCCTACAAGTCGGCACACCCCCTGGTACTGATACTGCCGAAAACTGGTCGGACTTTGGAGATGAAGATGTTGATATGGACGAAATAACTAGACGACTACATGAAAACGATGCGCCGGCGCCGGCGCAGATATTCGAGCCCCCAACTCCATTCTTTCCGCAAACTCCAAGGCCAGGTTATATGGCTACGCCGTCACGCAGGTCCGAAAGGGTGATTGCGGCTGCGTCGAGATTTAATTCTACTACACCGAGAGCTCCATTGTCCACGCCACTTGAACGCCAATTGCGGGCAGGGTATTTTGGTGCTTCCCTGCCGGCTTTCCGAAGAGGACGGAGTACATTAGGTTTGGATGCTGGATTTGCAGATATCCCCGAAGGGCGTTCAAATAATTGATTTGTGTAGACGATTGTCTTGGGAATTTGGGAAGGCGTTAGGTTTGTTTCAATACTGGTAATTGGATCCGGAGAATTGCTATGAAGCATGGCGTACGGTGATTGTATGACGATTGGATACCCACATATGTCGTGGTACGAATTATGCCCTTATTGCGTTGCTTCTATTTGGCAAACAGCCATTCGGAGAGATTCTTGTAGATAAGAGCCTATTATAAACAGAGAGAAACATGAAAACCTCTGAGATTCATAGCTTGTAATATATGCGAATGTTTCAACCAAAATCTGCCAAATATAGTAATTGTGAAATCTAAAATCGCATTGCATGAGATCAGTAGGGATTTTTTGTCTCGGAAAAAGTGTTTTTACTTCCCCGAACTGAGCTCCGAGCTCACCTGCGCAAACCGCGATAATATTGGGCATCATCTAGCATCCCCAACATCACATTCATCGCCACTTTAACTTGCAACTTCCCCAATGAGAATTATCGCAATACAAAATCATCGCCAGATATTCACGATACGATCTTGTTGATATTATGTTCTGGGATACGCCCTGGTTAATATTATGAGAGCAGTGCTTCCTGGCAAGGCACAGGCCAAGCTTCAAGCTGTCTGTACTGGTTATTGGGACAGCAAGAGGCTTATAGTCAGTCTGCCGCAATCTTTGAGCAATTTCAATCCTGCATTTTTGTACTGATATTTTAATAGGCCTACGCTACAGGAAATGCCTTCGTTATACTTAGCGGCGCGGATACAATTCTGCAAACGATATACGATGACGACGACGACGAACTCGAAGCGATTGCGATTGATGAAGCTACAGGAAAGATAGCAACATGCGCAGGATCGAATGTCAGAGTTTACAAGCCATATGGACAGGGTGAAGATGCGTTGAAGGTTAGCATTACACCAACCACAATTGGCCTTCTCGAGGTGGAACGCTGAACGAATTTAGTGGTCACTCCAACACAACATATTAATAGATGAAAACGAAAAAGACACTGCGAGCACATTATCATGGGGTGTAGCAGAAGAACTTCTGGTTGGGAGCTCGTGCCTTACTATATATTCGACGATCGATGCGCCGGTGGTGGTTTGGAAACAACAGCTTGCGAATCCGGTCAAATTTGCGAATTTCTCGTATGATTCGGCCTTCATTGCCACCTGCGGAAAATATGATAGATTGGTGAAAATATGGAGGAGGTTATCATTTGGAAATGATGATACGAGATTCGATTTCACCTACCTAGCGCACCCGAGGACGGTCACGAATATGCACTGGAGGAAACCATTCTCCGTGGATCAGACAATTGACAATGTGCTATATACGACGTGTGCGGATAATATCTTAAGGGTCTGGGCACCCATGGATGTGCATTCATTGCAAAGTTTACAACTGTGGGGGCAACTTAATCTACAGGAATCAATACAACCTAGAGGTTTAGGGGAGCATAAGGAGACAAAATTGAGGTTCGCTTTCATTATTGATGGGAGAGATTTTACACTTGCCACAGAGCATGCGGTGCAGGAGAGGGCAGCGAGTGATTCGAAGGAAGACCATGCTTTGGCGCATTTAATTGAAGTTGCAAATCGGAACCCAGAAATATGTGTTGTGCTGGACGAACACGGGCATCTTTCTGCATGGGGCTTGGAGAATATCGGATCCAAGACCAAACATGCGACGAATATTTTTAACATTACGCATATTCATGGTTTGAATTTGAACTTACCAATGAATCTAGATGACGATTTGAGCTACATACGACTCCAGAATTTCTGTAATCACTCCGGCGGAAACCTCAACCTCCTGGTCCATCATTTCGATGGAAAGATCGAATTCTTTGAGGCCAATGTAGCGGATCTATTTGACACCGCACCGAGATCGAATCGAATCGTTTCGAAAGCCGTCTGGACTGGTCACTCGGGAGCAATCAAGAAAATCGTGCGAAATGTGAGTGGAAGAGCAGTGGTATCACGCACAGATGACAATGAGACTATAGTATGGCAACATGTGGAGCATGCAGGTGGTACTGGAGTGTTGCGTCAAAGTATCATTACGCAATCAGAACATATTCATCGCATATGCGTAATGAGGCAGGGCAAATTTGTGATATTCTTACATCATGATAGTATTACTTTATGGGACACTGGAAGTCTCGAAGCTTTGAAATTAGCCCAGTGCAAATATTCTGCTGTGGGAAAGCCCCTTTGCATTCTGATGTTACCAGAAGTGAAGAAAGGGGGCCCCGTCGCCCATGTCGCTACAATTACTTCGAATATGAAGGGGATTGTGTGGGAGGTCAAGCTACCTCAAAGGAATGGTGGCTTACAGGTCAATGGCCATCAAGCGCCATCGATCCGCGAGTTTTCACGATTCGACCTTGGTGGTTCTGATGATTTGGCTTATGTTCTGCCCGTGGACCCGGCTGGATCTAGTCCAGTCATGTCGGGTTTCTTAGACACCTTTGCCAGGGATATTGCAATCTCATACACCCATTCTGGAGTACTAAGATCTTGGACCGCGAGGGTTGACCTGGAGGCAGAGAAGGTTGATTGGCTGCAGACTTGTTACGTGGACACAGGAATATCCGAACCAGCTCTAGCTAGTGGAAGCTCGATACGAAAAGCTGCACTGGTCAACTCTAGTAGGTCTGAGCTCACAATTTGGGATGTTAGAGGTGCACAGCTTGAGTATACAGAAGACTATAAATCTCAAGATACGATACAGGATCTGGATTGGACCTCAACTCCAGATGACCAATCTATTCTAGCTGTTGGATTCCGGTACAAAGTTGTTTTATTGGCCCAGATGCGATATGATTACCTGAATAAAGGACCAGCATGGGCTGCTATTCGTGAGGTAAATATCCGAGATTTAACACCTCATCCAATTGGTGACTCGACTTGGCTGAGTGGTGGAAATTTCATCGTTGGGGCAGGGAATCAACTTTTTGTTTATGGCAAGGAAATTGACTCTACAGCTTCCACATTTCTACCTCCTCGAAAAACTCCTTGGGATCTCTTCGACGTTGTCTCGAGAATAAATGGCCCACTTCCGGTCTATCACCCTCAGTATCTGGGCCAGTGTATACTCGCTGGGAAGACTGCTCTTGTACAACATATT
Organism: Rutstroemia sydowiana; assembly: GCA_000812895.1. NCBI lineage: Eukaryota > Fungi > Ascomycota > Leotiomycetes > Helotiales > Rutstroemiaceae > Rutstroemia > Rutstroemia sydowiana. The sequence continues at coordinate 10,148 of JWJB01010746.1, forward strand.
CTTCTTGCGTTGTTCAAGATTCTAAAGTACTATATCGAGGGAGAAGTAATCGACTCCCACCTCGGTATGGATATTGAGGAATTCTACATTGGCTCTAAAAGTGCAAAAACTCTTGCGAAAGAAAGCAAACCTGCTTTTGATGGCTTTTCCGAAGACGATGAAGTCGAGACCATTACAGAAGGCGTGGCTGCATCCATCAACGAAAAACTAACTCAAATCGCACTCCCTCAACTTTCTAGGCAGGAGCAAATAAACTTAGCGGACATTGTTGAATGCGTTGCCATCGTCGAACACCAACGAAGGTCAATGGATGATAATGCTGCGAGATTTATGCTTTTCTTCAGACAACATGTTCTTCGTCGTGGTAGAGCCCATGAAGTGACCTTATCATGGAGAGAGATCAATTGGGCATATCATAGTAATAGTCAGGATATCTTGGCGGATATGGTTTCTCGACAATTTCATGGGAAAATGCTTTGGGAGCATGCGCGAGAGAGTGGCATTTTTATGTGGATGACTGACTCAAATGCTTTGGTAAATATTTTAATCCAATCTTTAACCGCCATACTAACGGGTTACAGAAAGCCCAATTCGAAGTCATTGCTCGTAATGAATATACCAAGAGTGACCTGAAGAATCCGATAGATTGTAGTCTATTTTATCTCGCCTTAAAGAAGAAAACGGTCCTGCAAGGTTTATGGCGAATGGCAGGTTGGAATCGTGAGCAAGGAGCTACCACGAAATTGCTAGCGAATAACTTTGCGGACAAGAAGTGGCGTACTGCTGCCATGAAGAATGCATATGCTTTACTCGGAAAGCGAAGATTTGGTAAGCAATTTCTTCAGTTCAGACATGAGAGAAAATACTAATGACTTCAGAATATGCTGCTGCATTCTTTTTACTAGCCGATTGCCTCAAAGATGCCGTTAATGTGATTCTAAGCCAGCTCAAGGATTTACAGTTGGCTATAGCAGTTACTCGTGTATATGAGGGCGAACATGGACCTGTATTAAAAGAACTTCTAGAAGATAAAGTACTACCTTTAGCTTCCCAAGAAGGAAACCGGTGGCTAGCATCATGGGCGTTCTGGATGTTACATCGTCGCGATATGTCTGTGCGCGCATTAATAGTGAGTTCATCTTGCCTACTACCCTGTCGTCCGGTGCTAACAACCATCTAGTCCCCAGTCTATACCCTTCTCGAAACTCCGCAATCCCCCGACCTCCAAGCCAAGCTTTTCTTGACCGATGACCCAGCTCTCGTAGTGCTTTATTCACAACTTCGATCAAAAACACTGCAAACACTTCGGGGTGCATCGAAAGTTACACCCAAAGTTGAATGGGAATTCGTGCTGCATAATTCAAGACTGTACGATCGCATGGGGTGTGATCTTTTAGCCCTGGATTTAGTTCGCAATTGGGAGTTCTTACTTCCAACGAAACCGGAATTCAAGAGTTTTGGTGGGGATATGGATCCGCGAAAAATGATGAGAAGGAAAAGTAGTTTGGTGGTGGCGGACCTGCCTATTGGTGGTTTAAATTTGGGATTCGGCACTAATGTGGCGAGTGAGGTGAAGGAACCAATGACTCCGGGTCATAAACCTCCCCCGACAGTTTTCGAGGAGCCGGCAGCGAGTAGCTTGTTGGATAGTTTTGGGTTTTAAGTTTAAAGCGGAGAGGTTGATGAAGTTGGTAATGGTTAGGGGGCAATTCAGAATTCTAGGTTGTGATGTGGTGGATGGTTGTTCTGGGGGCATGGATTTGGCGTTGGTTATTTTCGTGTGATACATACCCTGGAAGGAGTCAATCATGAGGTCTTAACTTTGATGTGGACTTGGACGGAAAGGTTGGGATCATGGTGGGTGTAGTGGGTGGGTGGATGCATCAATAGGTGAAGGAATGGATGGGTGGGTTGTGTTTGGAAAGAAAGGAAAAGAGAGATAAATTATATGATAATATACATGCGTTGTGTTTTGGTAAATAATGATTGGTACTTAACTACCTATATGAGATGAGATGAGATGAGATGAGATGAGATGAGATGAGATGAGATGGTGCTCGGAATATTGATTTCCGTGTGTATATCTGGCTATGTGAGGTTGCAATTTGGAAAGCTCAACGTTCGATTTCCCAAGTGGGAATTACAAATGTATCGATATTTTGCCGTGGATATAAAGACATGAAGAGATCAGTTCGAATAGCTAATTCGACTTTCCTATGTATAACGCAGGTTGCGGTAAAAAGTAACACTCAGTCATTTGTCCAAAATTCGACTCACCACAAGGGGAATCATAACATAAGGATGCACTCGAATCTCTTTTTTTCAGTTCTGGATATCATATATAGGTCAAACCAACTTTCTTTCTCGTTCCCACACTACCCAGAACCTTATTTACTTACTGTAGCATGATGGATGGAATGCTCATGGTGGTATTTTTCATGTTATAAAAATTGGATTTTGGTAGTGACTAGTTCAACTTTATTGTTTGATTGAATTCCTTGTGCTTATTTGGTGAGGGAGATGATAATTGATAATTCTTTGCTTGTGTTTGGAATTTGACGTTGGTGGTGATTGTAGATTGCTGTTTACTCTTGTTGAATGAGTTTATTTCATTGCATTGCTAGATATGTTTTTGGGGATTGGAATGATGGATGGTAATAAGGTATGCGGAGTATGACGGATTGTATCTAATGTAATATAATGTGTGTATCTGAATAATTACGTATTGCAATGCTGGTTGCGAGGAAGTACGACGAGTGATTAGTATTAAATTTGTAGAATGGTAATAACAATCATCAATGATATATATATACAGTCCCAACACAGTATCCTAATAAATTCATACCTGTTTCCTTAATAAGTGAGGAGATTATCAATCTCAATCTCAATCTTGATTCATGTGACATTATATACAGTCCCAACAAAAGATCTTGATGAATTCATACCTGTTTTCTTAATAAATGAGGAGATTATCAATCTCAATCTCAAATCTCAATTCATGTTATACGAAATAGATACCGCAGTCTGGTCATAAAACTGATTTGATATATGTAGATGGCTTGTTGTGCTCGCCTTTTGTTTATATTTCTCATGGTATATGTATATTCATTCTTGAGTTTTAATCACTTATTATATAACTGATGGTATTTGATGATTAATGCATACGATATTGATGTCTGAATCAATATATTCATTAAACCATCCTTTATTAACTCATTCAAATATACTATCTCATCTCATCTCATCACATCAAAAAACCACCACCACAACCTTCCAATTAGTTATTCATTATTCATCCTATCAAACTATTCAATTCATGATTGATTTCTCATCTAATTTTATATATATCCAATCTCATTCACTAAACCTAATTCATAACATACTCTTCCTTCCTCTCCTACCCTTTCATCCAAACCCTTCAATTCTCAACCCTCGAATCCACCATCTCACCATCTCACCAATTCACAACCTATCAATTCATTCCTCAAACTCGTCTTCACGACCTATCCATTCTACCCATCCTCCCCTCACTTCATGCACTTCACCCAAACACAATCCATCCACCCATCAAATAAACAATTGAATAAATCCTTGGCTAGTCTGATTGAAACATGCAAACGCTACTGACACATTCACTCTACACATATTCACCCTCCATACTAGCACACCCATCATTCACCCATCACCTAATTGATAAATATTCACTCTCCGTACCCATCATTCACCCTCCCAACAACAAATTCATTCACTTACCCAATCACCCAACTACCTAATTACCCTACTTGTTCATCTCATTTCATCTCAAACCAGAACTAACCAACTTACAACCCATTCATTCATTATTCATTCATTCAATCACTCACTCAAACTTGTAAATCAAATGAAATCATGATAAATTATAGAAATAATATGATATCAATAATACCATATAATTTCATGTCATATTATTGTGTTGTGTTGTATATTAATTATACCATCATATAATATCCGATCAGTCAGTCTCGCCAACCAGTCTAAATCTAAATAAAACCATTTCCAATCTTTTATTTGAAAATCTTCATCACCCCATCCATTCCCCAATTCCGAGTCAAAGGAGGCAAAATTCTCTCTCTCCCATTTTATTGTCGTTGTATTTGTTTTTAACAACCCAATTGTTTTACCACCCAAAAGGAAAGATACCCGGAAATTTTCTTCCCAATCTTCATAATACAACATTGTAGCAAGATACTGTACACACAAAACACACTTTCTCTTCTTCCATTCCCTTTCATCCCTTTGATGAAAATATTTCGAATCCCAAAGCCGAAGCTAATGCCTATTCTTCCAAGCAAATTCCCTCATAATACAATATCAACCTTCCCTTCTCGCCAGCGACAAGGGCTGTTTTTCTTTACAATTTTGTTCAAAGAAGAGAAAAAAGAGAAAAAGGAAATCTAGAGAGATTAGAGAGATTAGAAGGAGAAGCACATGGAAAGAAATTAAAACAGCAAAAATAAGAGATAGATGCCATTTGTAAAAGGAAAAACCCAAACCCAACCCGAATCAGATATCCATCTAATTCCCAGCCTTTGGCCTATGATCCTAATCCATTGGAATTCATCCATACATCATGGATGTATCCCATTCCCAAGACCAAGCCCCAAAAAACCAAATCGCTCAAGATACCCAATGCAAAAACGCCAAAAACTCCAAAAACATAAAAAGCAAAAAAAAGCAACGCATAAAAAATCAAATCCGCTAAAAACAATGAAGCCAAGATCCTTTAGTCACACAATACTTTTTTTTCCGTAACCGTAGCCATAACCATAACCATAACCATATCCAGCATAAATTCGTAAAACTTCATAAAATCTTTCCACCACATTCTTTTTTTAAAAAAAAATCATGACGTCATGTATCGATATATTTTACCGAATTCCGAACCATCTCCCCCACACGGTTCACACCAAATACCACATTATTCACTGGTCTTCTTTGAACTGGCTCTTGACCCACTTTATCATTTCTCGTTTCGGAAATAAGTCCGAGCTCTCCTTTTTGGTACGTACTAGTACTATACGATAGTAGGTACACTTAAATTGTGTGGAGAGTGAAATGGATAAATTGGGTAAAATCGAGTGAATAGTGGATAAATAAATCATCATAGTTGAGTAGAACTAGAACCCTTGGTGCATGAGTTCGTTTCCTCATCCGTCGGGGTCCAAGCCCAAGAACTCCTGTTCCATGGTACAAAAAATGTATATGTCTTATGATGATGATTTCATATGTTGTGTGTACAGTACTACCCGATCGATCAATCCGGATAGTGATGTGTGATACCGAAAATAGTACCAGGAATCATGGAATAACGTCGACACCTTGAAAAGACCCTGCATAAGAACGGATGAGGGTAAATGCCAGCAGAATGCCAGAATTTAGATTTTGTTCCAAGAAAATCGTCTTCGTATTGGAAACAAATCCTCCGTACCATGAAACTGTCCAATTCTTAACCAGTTCACCATAATCTTGTCTAAAATTGATGATTCAATTCAAGAAGAAGTTTGTGTGTGAGTGGTACGATCTTTTCGGTGAAATGTGGGGTGAAATATTAGAGTGGTGTGCTTCAAACTTCTGGTTCGAATTGTGATTATTTCCGTGTACGGAGTATGTACTGATTTGTTGTGTGCGACGGAAACAACCGATGATCTTTTGATAAAAAAAGGTGTTTCCAATCATCGGTATGTCGGTATTGAGGTCCGTTCGGTCCAGGTTCCTCTGCATATCAGATTGTTATCATCGATATTGTAGCGAATCAAAGCCCTTTAATTCTTCATTGATCATCATCATCCCATGATTCTTCCATCCTTCCACTTAAATCTTCCATCAAAAAACCCCTCATGTTCTCTGCATTCTCTTACCCTTTGCAGCCAGGAATGGTATTTCCGGATGTACAACTCTCATATGTCTTGTAAGAGCATCAGGTCGACTGAATGTCTTTTCTTCAGTACAATATTCACAACGTAATTTCTGTTTACGTGTATTGTGAATTGTATCCTCATGTCTTGTAAGATCGTAAGGTCTGGAGAAAATAGTGTTGCAAGGTTTACCCGTTGATGGGTTTATCCTGTCGCATTTGTGTGGTCCACTTTGGCTGTTGATGGCTTGTGCCGCTGATGTCATCCCGCGAATTTCCCCACTTCCACCTGCAACTGCGCCGATCAATGATGCAGAGGTACGATGACCCTCTCGTTTGTGCTTTTGAAGGAGTCGAGGTGTCTCGAATCGTAGAGTACATCCATGATATGTGCATGTGTAAGTTCCAGTATCCGCTGTACTATGTGCTGGTTTCTGCAATTCTCTGATTGGAGATTGCGGAGCATATTCACTAGAACTCGATTCCATTGACGTCAGAGTAGCTGGGAAATCTTCGGCGGCATTTGACATGGTATTTGCTTGTCGCTGTGATTGAGAAACGAAAGGATATTGTTGCAATTGAGAAATCCCTCTTCGAACGTTTCCAGATGTAGCGGGTGATGCGAAATTAAATTGAGCTTGTTGAGGTGTCACTGCTGAAGCTGCAGTATATGCAGATGGACTTTCCCGTGTACTTGTAGCCATAGATCTGTAGCTTTGTTGTGATGATGGAAGTTCTTCTGGCTCAGAATGTTCGTGTGCAATCATCGCTGGTGCTTGTTGTCCGTACATCGAAGATGTTTGTCTTTGTTGTTGCTGCGGTGGAAACAATGGCATGTTTGCGTCTTCTTCCGTTTCGTGATACACCAAGTCTACATCCTTTGGTGAAATTGTCTTCGGTGTAGTCTGTTCTTGTGATGTCCTCTCGAATTGTTGTTGAAGTGCCCGCGCATCATGCTCTGCCTTTTGTTGTTCTCGTAATTGTGTCGCAGTTCCAAATTTCATGTTTGAAGATTGTGTATTGAACGACCCGATGGATGGAGCCAGTGGAGAACCTTGACGGAATGGTGATCTTTCGCGTGTCGAGATAGTTGATGTCAGTTGCTTGTTTGCACTCAAATGTTGGCTGTTTGCGGCCTGGAGTCTTTGTGAAAAGACATCATTTCGTGGAGACAAATTCGCAGATGCGTTAATGGTAGATGCTGGCGTCGGAGGAGGAGCAGAAGTGATAGAAAAGCTTGGATTGTATAGCTCGTCGTCGTAAACGTCTGTCATTGTGCGATCGAGTTTTGGCATAGAATTTCTAGCTGCTGCGAGTTCGGACAAAAGTAAGTATTCATTTAACCAGGAATCCACACTAGAAGTCATAGAAGTCATACCCGACTTTCGCCTCTCATCTTCATACGATGGTGGCGTAGAAGGTGAGTCATTGCTTGCCACCGTACTCATAGAAGGCCTATTCGGGCCTTGGCCTGCAAACTCTGCAGCGGCCAAAAGCTCATTGTTGTTACCCATGTTTCTTGGTAATCCATCTTGGCTCATGGTGTAAACCAATGGAGTTTGGTAATTGTATGTTTGGTAATGAGGTGAGATGAAAGAATCTTGTAATGGAGTATGCGCAGGTGTCAAAGGTTTCGCCGAGGTATGTGTAAAATCGTGGAATTCATGATAAGGTTCGCCAGCCACTTGTGGATTCGAAGTACTTGGTGCAAATGGAGAAGCGGGTCCTGCAGGTGATCCCAATGACGATAAAGAAGATTCGCGATGATGATTTGGTCTTGTCGAAGTCGAAGTAGGAGTTAGCTGACCATTCGAAAGCCAGCTGTTATTTGATTGTTCAGGCTGCATCAGATTTTGTGGTTGATGAATTGGAGTCGCAGTAAATGTTGGTTGTGGTTGAAAATCGTATAATATTTGATCGTTACCAAAAGTGTTGAAGGTAAGATTATTCGAATAACCACCGTTTGTTGCAAAAGTTGATTGTGGTTGAGGAGTAAGTGGTAATGAAACTGATGCCCAAGGTGATGCGTGAGAGACTTGTGGTGTTAAAGGAATTTGAATGTTTTGTTGATTTGAGAATGAAGATTGTTGTGAATTTTGATGAGAATGTGGATGTTGTTGATGTAATAAAGTAGACTGACGTCCCGATGGTTGTTGATTTTGAGCTAATATCATAGTCAAAGATCGAGGAGGAGGAAGATGATGATGAACTAAGATTTTAGAGTAGTGTGGCGAAATGGAACTTTATATATGAAATTCCGGTACCCGGTGCCTCGGAAATGATGGAGAGGGTTGAAGGGTTGAAGGGTTGGAGGGTACACTAAACTTTGTTCTTTTTTCGGTATGATGCGTAGCGTAGCGTGGCTTAATTTTCCTTTCGGTAGTGACTCGTTCGTACTCGTAATATTGTAGTAATTCAAAAATCAAAGCAATAGTAATGATTTTAGATCACAAAAAAAACAACTAACAAAGTAGTAACAAATAGTTGAATTCTTGACAAAGATTTGTAACCCAAAAGTAAACAAAAAAAGGTGAAGTAGTAGTAGTAGTAGTAGTAGTAGTAGGTTTTGTACCAAGAAGAATGATATAGAATATAGCAGATCGAATGAGTGAGTAATCAGATCAGATCATGTATAAGGTCACCAGACTTTTCTTTTTAAAAGAAAAACAAAAAAAATATCTTTACTTCTTCGGGATTTGGTCTGTTAGATGTAGAGAATTTGTAATTGTAGTGTATTTTTGAAAAGATGGGAAAGGTAGTAAATAGGTCAGGTTGTTTGATATTGTGGTATGTTGTGTGAGCTTCTTAAAAGTACGATGATGATGAATTTTGATGAATGAGGGGAAAAAGAAGTTGCAAGTTCCAAGTGCAAGGTGCAATGTAAATATAATATTCAAAAATAAATTTCGATCTATTTGATAAGAACTGGAGATGAAAATAAAGACTTGATTTCGATTTACTTAAGAAAATAAATTGACAAATGAAGAAGATCTACTGTTAATCATATATAGATACTCGAGAAGTTATATAAATATATATATAAGAATTGGTTGGTAACGATGATGATGGAAAATCAAACATAAAAATAATTATTTCATTAAGCTTTTCCAAAAAGGGAAGTGAATTTATATTTACACCTAGTTGAATCATTTACAACAAGCAAATTTTCACTAATGGCCTTTTTCTCAACCTTTTTCTTACTTTCTTACCAGGACAGTTCTAGTTAGTAATGACTAATACTAAGGGAGTCCATGAGAAAGTATGGAAAAGGGTTTTTCATCTATTCCAGTTTTCTTATTTTAACTTTTTCCCTATCAATTTTTACTTGAAAGGTCAATTTTGAGGTCGATGTATGCAGCCATGACGTGCCAAATAACTAGGATTGATTCTTACACCATTACCATGTAAGAAATATTTTATTATTTATGGTATTTTCCTGATAGGGTATTTTAAAGAAAAGATGGAATACCTAGGTCACCGTAATTAAATAATGTTTACTTGGCAGAGGAAAATCTTAGAATGTGGAGATGAAAGCCACAACGCCACATAAGAACCAGAAACCTTTGCGAACAACTTTTTTGAATTATTGTACCAGTACTGGTACCTAGGAAATCTCCAGTTTACTAACTTTGAAGAAGATAAATTTTATGTGTCAACAAGTTAATGATTTATAATCCCAAACAATAATGCATAAATGTAAACCGTCTTTTGTATAACGAACAAAGATATGAACCAACACTATACTATAGTAGCTAAACCACTAAAAAAGTACTCTCCGCCAACACCCGGAACCAAAAGGAATCAACACGCTTATTCTCGGATCTTCTATTTTTCCTCCCTCATCCCCACATACTATACCTAGGGTATCCTGCAGTAGTATAGTTGCACAGCCACAAGTCCCCTAAAAAACTGATTTTGCACTACTTGTACCAAATCATTATTAGAGTGCTTACCGTACATTCAGGCTAAAAAAAATCAACGGTAACCATCCTTTTCGGGAATACCGTAAAATAATCCATCCCCAATCTCAAAATCATACTCACATTTTAGATCCCTTTAGAAAAAAGCTTACTTTTACATCTATCTCTACTAGTACTACCTTCGTACATAATACTACCACCTACTGTACAATGTAACTACATCTCGCTTTCGCAAGAGTATAAACAAGAGCCGGGCCTCTTTACCGTGCCTCTAAAATACACATGCGGCATGGTATGGCATGGCATACATTATAAAATGATATTTGCCCATTGTATATATATCGTAAATGCAGAAATCCATCCATCTCACCACCATACCTACTAGTATTTCCTCGGCATCCTCCCGTAATTTTGACATTGCATCACGGCGCGGCTCTTCTTGGATACAATATTTACATACGAGTAGTTTTCTTCCCCCACCATAATCCCATTCCTATGAGGAGGATCAATAAATGTATCTTAGATCTTAAGATTACATAGATCGTAAAAGAAAGCAGCAAGATAGATTAAATTGCCTTACCTTTTTTTCCACAGAAAAGGCCTTACGGCATTTCCGTCATATACGAATTGAATACCCTATGCAGTATGTATTCAGTATGTACTGATTATCTTACGTCCAGTACAGTACAGTACCTATCTATTCAACCCTAGTATCCTACAGTAACAAATCCCCCACAATATCTATCATTTATCCACTTCCATCTACAAAGATATCGAAAAAGTAAGCAACCTCTACCAAGATCTAACAATCCATCCATCAAAACCCATCAAAACCCCCTCTCCCCTCTCCACCATCGACCCCAAAAATAAAAAGCCAAGACTCATCACCATATCGTGAAAATCGTGAAAACATAAAAAAAGAGCGGGGAAGAAAATGATCAGTGATCAGTGATCAATAATTCTAAAAAGATTACCCTCGAATACCGCCAGAAAATGAAAATTTCCATCAGTGGTCTCTAAACATGGTCAATAATTGAAAATTTTCACCTATAACCGCCCACTCATTTATACCTAGCTATAGTGAGATACTCCACTGAACATCTGAAAAACTTTTTTCATCTCTCGTTTATTGTACCTACCAGAATTCACGTACAGCTACTAATATTGAATTATTTATTTTTCAAAAAAAATAAGAACGAAATTAGGCGAAAGGATTTTTTGGATTTGATGGTTGTGGCAGTGTGAAGAGGCCTATTGCGGTGACCCCTTAGATCTAAATTACTTGTAGAATACCTAATCGTAATTTTTCTATTGCCTGTAAAGAAAGTAAAATAATAATTAAATAGAAATGATAGAATAAGGATAGTGAATACGGTCGCTGTACATGGCCTTTTGGATGAAAAATTTTCATCTAAAGGTATTGATTGACTGTATTGTACTTTTTAGAGGGTATGCATTGGGTATGAAAAATTCTTCACTCATTCATTCAGTTGAGTACTGGTACGTACGTACCGGTAGGTCCGTAGATTAAAATAGGTTTACAGTGTTCGCTTTCACCGAAGATGAGTCGAAAGTCAAATTGATGATGATTATTTCTTGTACAGTGAATCAATCTATTTTACAAATGACTAATTTATTTCCATTCTATCTATACTTATGTCGGTCGCTGTGAATATGTCCTTCTCGTCATATCTTGTATTTTGAATATGAAAAATTCAGTATCAGTCACAGATATAATTAGTAGTAAGCGTATTCGCAATTAAATTGATCAGTAGAGTTACCTAGAGAAGCCGGAGTACAATACCACCTATCCCGATGATAACCTTAGCAATGCCGCAATGAAGGTGGATTCAAAGATAGAATTGAATATTGAGATCTTGCCCTGGTAACAACCTTATCGAACTAACCCTTCTCTTGGATTGATGTGCTGTGATCGACGTGAAGCTTTGGGAGATCCACTCTAGGTGATGGATGAATGGGATAGGATAGGAGCTTTACGATAGATAGCTTTACGATAGCTAGCTACCTCGTACTGTAGCTACCCCTAGCAAATAATTAATTTATTTGCGATCGGTCGGTTCGCGCATTGCAAAGTACCTAGAGAGAGCTATAATATACACACATTGTGAATCAAAAATCATGCGATGCATCCAACTCATCAGCCAGTCTAGGTAGGGTAGATATCCACAATGCAGCACATTACAGTACAATCAATAACTAGGTACACCTCGTCAATTACCAAACCACGAGCTTCAAAATAAATACCAAACAAAGCTGTTGGCGTAAACTACGAGTACATACACACACATACATACCATACCCAAGTAATTAATCAGCTGACACAATATCTATCCAAGCTCAAAGCTCACCATCTATCCAAGCTCACCATCTCACCCACGATGCGAATCTCTACAATCCCATCCTGAAAATATGGAGCATGCATCATTGGGTAAATACGGCATAACTTTTACGCATCCGATCAACCAATGTCCTTTCGTATACTAATTAAGTAACACAGTACAGTCAGGGGAACCCCAACTATAACCTGTACCTGCTTTTCTTTTTTCGTTATCTCTATCGAATCAGTTGTTAGGTAGCTATTAGCCTAGTAATAGCAGGCGGCGAACCATCCGTGATCCATCAACATAGCTATGGGTCTTCTCCCTATGCCGCGGATATCGCGGTAGAATTGACGGTTAGTTACGCGGCCCAGTATGACTGATATGGTCATCTGATCAGCGTTGAATTCTATTGTATTGTAGTCATTTGCGATGGAGTCATTGTGTCTAAGTATAGGTACAAAATACCTACTTTCTACTTAGGCAGTAAGGTACATGAATAGGTAGACCATTCAGTTAGGCCTCTATGAAAGAAACTGAAATCGATGATTCAATCGATGAGTCCTACTTCGCTGTCACATGTCACATTCATTCTTTCAACAGTTCTTGAGACTTGGATATCATCCAACGAACAACGAACAAGTATGTACATTCATCGCAACAGAGAAATCAGGTTCAGGCTACCTCGGTAAAAAATTCCCAACATATATCTTGCGAAGGGCTTAGCAACTCTAAAAGATGGAGAAAATATTGTATGGGTTTGAACATTCCCATATCCTGTATTTCATAAACAAGCTACTGCAGGCACAACATCCGTGTCACAAACGATTTCAAAAGGAAACCCTAATGATCCATGAAAAGCTGAGGCTTTGCAAAAAAGATATGTGTGCTGTATCGATAAGGAGCTCTGACAACGAATAGAAACATGCCAGCCACATCTTTCCCCGCAGAAATAGAAAGATGCCAGGGGCATCAACGGTACACTATAATTCCAATCGCACGCTTGTTGTAGATCATAGATCGATGCGGAACCAGAGTGGGGAATTAGTGCAAAGTGGTGTGTGTGCCACCGGTTATTCAGGGACCAGTATTTTTCCTCCTCTCTATCTCTCTCTCTCTCTCTCTTTCGATGAAATCGAAGAAACTTTCTTCTCTTGCATGCATGAGCACAGCCACTCTAGAAATTTTCGAGGACCAACCAGTGACCACAAAATCTTAGAACCCCTGTTCTGTTGGTACGTGAGATCTTCGGCGTGAGCGAACACTTTCAAGGATCCTTTTATGCAGGGTCTTTTTTGAAAATAACCCACCTTGAATAATAATGCCCAATTAGTCTTAGATTCATATTCATGTTTGTAAGCCTTAACTACGGCTGCGCATAATGAATTTAACAACATACAGTTTGTGCAAAAACGTGATGACTTCCAATTATGGTTATGGCTGCGTCCCCCGGGCATCGCCGGCAATTGGGAGGGTAGTACAACATGGAAGAAATTTTGTTCTGTTGCACAAAATAGAACATTCCAAGAATGAGGGTGTCGGGTATGGCACCGTTACACTGTGTACTACGCCATCCGCAGACTTGGGGAAAGGAGAAAAAGGCCTTGTGAAAATGCATCTAGGATCGAATTTCAATTAAATCTTTTCATGTTCGCTCGTTTCCATTTCCATCTCCATTCCATTCCATTCCCAACGGTCGGCCTCATCATCGTTAACCCAAAATTGGTTCAGCTCGTCAATCTTAATTGATCCTGTTAATCCTTTTCCAATATTCCATTCAATTTGATTCCATTCCATATTCCTAATCAGTCAATTCTAATGATCAAATTGTTTCCCAAGCATTTGGAATCTGTCGTGCTACTGTCTGTGCCTGTACAAACTTCTTACCTGCATGCACCTAGAGTAAGCTTTGTACTCGAGTAACGAACATTTCGTGCTTGGGTTTTGACACTCTACCAGTACCGTATATGCCGAGATTATGTTCCTTCTCGTCGCATGGCATGCCTGTTGAGGCTTGCTCAAGCCACATCCCACAATCTGATTGTCATCCTGTCAAAATCATCCAACCATCAGTTGGATTTCGCCTGCGTATACCAAATGGAGAATTGTTGACGGGTACGACGGAATTTGTTTTCATCCGGTAATGTTCTGGATTTCCTGGAAGTCTTCCTCGCATGCGAGTTAAATCCGATATGCATGCAGGTCGTGGAAGAAATTTTTCATTCTTCTAGAAGTTTGGTCAGGAACAATACATCCGGGGTTTGGATATGAATCTTATCGGCTTTCCCAAATTTCATCGTTCTTCTCCGAAATATTCCATGAGCCGTGCAACGTTGCAAATAATTGTGACCCGACAAAGCCGTCGAATATATCCGCTCTATAGATAGATAAACAGCAAATCAATATGTCGGCTTTTGCATTTGTAATTCTAAAGTAGACATTTAAAATGTTGATCTTGGAGTGTTCTAAGTTGGTATTGTTGAAACTACGTCATTGATGCCCTTATCGCTGGGTAAGGT
>JWJB01010747.1:0-19557 GCA_000812895.1 Rutstroemia sydowiana
ATATAAGAGGGAAGGATAGCCACCTCTGAATCATCAACCCTATTTTTTTCCCAACACCGAAGAGTGTGTTTGGCCATAACTTGACATGTCCCACGCATGAGATAGTTCAGTTTGAAGGGACCGGGAATCGGGTGGAACAGAGGACAGCAATTACAACTCGATTCCAAACGAGCTTTGTAATTGCTAAAACACTCCCTCACTGCATACCACTGTACAGCAACCGACTCATACTTGGACGATTGGACAGTGAGTGAAGGGAATGGTACATCGCATTGCCGCACATACGCAACTTAGCGTATGGAACTTGCCCTGCTATAACTCCACGCAGAGAGTTAAACAGGCTCTAGTTACTTCAGGCGTAAGTAACCAGGGTCAGAATTTTCCACGCGTGCAATGAGCCTCGATGATAGGCCGAAACGAACTTCCTTCATGTTTGAAAGGATTTTCGGTTTTCGATTAACTCATCAAAATCTGCCATGTAAAAGGACATAAAGCGAATTTTGATGAGGCCCACAAGGGTCAGCTTGAAACCGATGTACTTATAGTTCGGATGTACAATCGGAAGAATGCTAGACTAAAGTAGTCTGTTTGCAAAGCAAGCTGTTTGTGAGGGATTGAGGTGAGAGTAGTGAGATCACCAGTCGAGCTGGATGGCAAAAGTACAATGCTCAATGAAGAGATCATGCTGATGTACCATCCCTCGACAGGAATGGATCACTTGCAGTCGAGCTTTCAGCCAATAGCTAGATTGAAAGTCAGAACGTTACTTGCTTCAGCGAAAATTGAAACATACCTTGAGCAGCGCAAAAGCTTGATTGGAATGCTGGCGAAAGCGTCGAATGAAAGAGAGAATGGCTCAGCCACCATGTCGAACGTCATGGCAATATGTTGCTCCAAGGCCAGATTGCATAAGTCTTTCGTGTCAATAGCTGGCTGAACATGACCTGTATTTGACCGTGTCAGATTTAAAGGGCAACAGGGAGTATCAAGAAGCACAACCACATGATGAAGTATATGACAGGGGATATTCAACTGAAGTCAGGCTTTGGGAAGTGTATAGGGTCAACCACCACTTGAGGTCGAGTCCTGTTCTTGTCAACGCATCATAGCAGCGATAACGACCTGATGAAGGCCGAAGTCTACACTGTCGATGCATTGGCATAGAATGGCAAGTATGACTCACTGAGCTCGCTCGTATGCGGGAGATTTGGAACAGGCAAGAGAGGAGCTAGAGAGTGAAAAGGAAGCCGGGAAGTGGAGGAGAGTGATACCGAACAGCAAAAAAACATACCGAATATTTCCATCCCCTTCCCCGAAGTGAAGATGGAAGGAAGGAAATGACTGACATCGGCGCAAGGCAGACAGCCTAGAAGTAAACATGAACAAAAAGCTAGGTAATCTAGGAGCATGATTGACTGACTCCACCTTCTTGAGTCTCAAGATCAACTTAAGACTCAAAAAGGGACCCTAAGTCGCGAACCCAAGAGCGGGCAACAAAACTGAGCAAAGATAGGAATGAAGAAAAAAAAGAAAATCAGAATTCCACAAAGGGCACCCAAGGGTTTATATATTCCTCAGCTTGCCAGCCAAAACTTCTGCACACTGTGTATGAAAACCAAACTGTAGCATCACGATGGAAGGCCTCATGCAAGTTTCCAAGGGAAGAATTTTGAAAAAGAATGATATAGAAAGTCTGTATGCAAATCCCCGATGAAGAAATTTAATCATTGGTTCAAAAAAGGTGTGGGAGAAAGTTTACCAGGGTCTTGAGATTAGGCAAAAGGTAGATAAGGTCATTATTTCGTATGTTATGCATGCAGCCTTCCAGCTAATGCAACTAACTTCTTCCCCGATCCAATAACCATTTGCCTTGAAGAATTCCCCTCAATTGTAATTTCACAGCAGCCTTCGATGAAACATGATAAACATAGATCCCGTAAAAAAATACCTCAAAAAACGCGTCTCCAAACGCGTTGAATGGTTCTTTCTAACCACCCAATATATTTACCCCGCTCTTGAGTCACAAATGACAATATATCTGTAATGAATCTAGAGCATCGGTGAGGGAACATGCATAAAGCGCCGAAGGAGAAGTATGGAAGGCCGTCCATCACGCCTATCAGACAAGATTTTGTATGTGGTGTGTAGTACAATTTGGCTGCTGTGTGACGAGTTTGTGTTGAAAGATATGCAACGAGATGCAGCCGAGTTATAGCACGCAGAATATGCAGTCATAGAACCGGCGGTTGGCGGGATAATTACAGCTTCTGGCCTTTTGGACGGATTTAGAACTTCCACGAATGGAGGTGCAATCACTGGTAAGGTATGTTTTTTTAATCTACACGTGCTGGGTTGAGACGCCATATCATGTGATTATTCGATTCACTGTCCCACGGGTATTCACTACTCGCTACCTATTCACCACTACACTCACCCACATCACTCATACCTCACCTCACAGATACCAATTTCACAGTTTCCATTTCACAATCCACATTTTGACCTTTACTTTTGCCTTTGCTTTTAAGTCTGTCTGCCTTTACTTTGATTCCTTTCTGCTTGCAATGGTTCTTCTACATCTGCTTTTAGTTTGCATTATTTTCTTTACTTCCTTCCTTCCTTGACAAGCAAGAGACCCACAGGCCAAGCAAAGAAAGCAGAGCTACCCAACCAACAGCAAGCAAGAAGCGAAGAAAGACCAACCCTTCATCCACTCACCCCATTGCCACCCCTATTCGCACCCTCCACTCACTCCCACACGAAACACTAAACATGCACCCCCACCTCCCCAACCAAGCCACCCAAACCAAACGCCCTGTCCATTTCCATTTCCCATCCCCTGCAAGTAGCATTGCATTGCAAAAATCACGAAAGCAAACAGCCCACCAACCAACCAAGCAAAAACACACCAAACCCAACCCAACTCCATCTTAGTAGTAGCACCCCCTCTCCTAACCATGACGACTAGCCGCCTCCCTAAACGCCTCTTCCTGTATCCTCAATAATTCTTCCGTTGACAGACCCGATTGTTCCAATTTATTTGCTTTTTTCTCTCTTCCCTACATGTTGTAAAAACGTATCGAGTTAGCCATTCATTCGTCCACTCAATTACTTTCCACTTCTTTGTCCAATTATTCATCCATCCGCCCAAAACGAAAGAAACAAAAAGGAAAAACCCACCTTCAAACTCTCCCTAAACTCCCCCGCCACCTCCTGCACCCCCTGCACATACTCTGCAAACCCCAACGTCTCCAACGCCTTGGTTATATGCTCGCATGCAATCGTCTTCTTGCTTTCCTTTTCCGATATCTCGTTTGCCTCGCTAGAGATTAGCGTGATAAATTCCACGCAGCATTCGATTAAGAGGTCGCGCGCATCTTTGCCGAAAGCCAGTCCTGTTGATGCGGGTAGGATTTCGGTGACGATTTTTTGCACTGTGGCTGTTGTGATGAAGATGAGGGGTTAGTTAGGTATACTTTGAGGGGAGGGGGCTTGTTTGGGGCTTTGTTGGGAAACTAAAGGAAAGAAATAGTAGAAATTAAAAGAGCAAGTGAAGTAGGTGGGGCAGCATGGATTGAATCGAGTAGGCACCAAGCCATTTTCGGGAACTTCCACAAACACAGGATGGATTGCATTGCATTTTTCCACATTAGGTCAAATGAGTGCGGTGCTGTTCGTGGCCAAGGAATTACGAGCTACTGCCATTCGATCCCACCCTTTGGCAATCCGTGTAGGTATATTTCTTCGGGGTCATCAGCTCCGTCTCAATTGAAAAGGGGGCCGCCGCCGCAACCGCAGCCCAAGACAAAGGTGGTTTCGGTCTGGCGTTTGAAATAACAACCTTTGCTCCCTTTGCTTTCAGTGTCTTTGGTTTCAAGGCCTTCGGCTTCGGGTTTGGTGGGTTTGACACCTTCTTCGAGCAGCTGCTTCCTTCCCCGACATGATGAATTGCAGCACACTGGCTCAAGATGGGAGAAATCGAGCGAACGGTAGCAGTGAGTGCAGCGGAAAAATAATCGCCTATACCGATATATCCTTCATTATCACACACGCCATCGAGTTGCGATGCCCGATAGAGATACTCGGAAACTTCCCATGGTAACATATGTTTGAGATTGCTTTGGATAAGGGCCGCGCGATCTGCTAATGTTTCGTGCGATGCTTGACTTCCCAATAGGTTGCTATTTGCAGAGATCCTTTTGATTATTATTGGCTTTGAAGTGGTATCAAGTGGTCTGACAGAACTCGGGGTATTCTTGATCTGATCCGACAACTTAATAACAGTCTCGCTTCTCGGAAACCCGCTAATTTCTTCCGTTGTAGACGACTTGCTAGTAAGAGGACCGGAAACGGTTGAAGTTGATATATTATCCACACGGTCAGATAGTGTGAGAATAATATCATTCCTTGGGATTTCTTTCGCCTCATCAACCAAATCTTGGGCACTCTTATCCAATGATCTTGCTTGATCAAAAAGCTCAGAAGTCATAGACAAAAGTCTAGTATCATGAATTCTTGATGTTTGTAAGATATTACCACGCGGAGTTTCTTCCCTTTTCGAATTACATTGACTTTCGGGCTCCGTAGACGCTGAATTAGAACCGAAACTAGGAATTCGACTTTGTAAGGGCTTGTATGAATCATGTTTTCCATTTCTCGAAAGAGTAGCTCGTAGTAGTGGTTTTCGCGAAATCGAATCTTGTGGTCGATTCCCTCCTCTAGATCCTGTATGGTACTTTTTATCTGGTGCTATCGGAGGTCGTACCCCAGAACCAGTTGAAATACATTCCTTCAGCCCGGTGGGTATGCATGATCTTGGATCGGTAGGTAGAAGATTTGGAACTCGCTGATTGGGCTGTGGTGTAGGAATTCTTCGATATGCTAAGGTAAGCATAGCTTTTGTGCTATCTATGAGAGGTAATGGATTTTGCGGTGGATCATTTGTTGGTGGCGATCTTTGAGATGTGGCATTTGTCGAAATAAAACCATGTGAACTATTTTGACGTTGAACATTGGTAATAGCCGGGCCAGTATCTTTTTTGTGAAGCCCGGAGTTTCGCAATCTCGAGACAGGAATGTTGTCGGGAAGTTGAGGCGTAGCACGCTTCGGAAACGAAGGGGGATAGGTAGGATTCTCAGCAAAAAGACCCTGTCGCTTGAAGGTCTCGTAGATCGGTAAAGTACCCTTTTCTCTTCCCCCACAAGCCCCTCCCTCTGGTGGAAGTGGTTGAGAAATTGAAGAGGAAACTTCGGTATACCACAATCTAAGATCATCCAGCACTTTTTTCACTTGGTCTCCATTCTTGCCATCGAATTCCAAAGTAGATGGATTTCCACACGGATCCGGAGTTCTAACCGGTGAACCGGGCGGGGATACCTGCACAGTAATGACTGGTTTCAATGCAGCAGGGCGTTTCCCAATCTGTAAGCTCGACTTTCTCCGCGGAACAAATGCTGCAGTCTCGGGAGATAAAGTATGTCTTTTGAATGGAGATGGAGGATTTGGAGTAGATGGTGTATGTGAATATTGAATGTCATGTGCTGGTTCCTTCACTTCAAAGTGCGAAGAACAGGGGTCGATGCGTGTACCGAGTCCGTCAAGGCCAGCGGATTTCGATCCTTCATTGTTGTAATTTGCATGAAGACAGCAAGTTGGCATATGGTTCCATGTCACCTTGCAGTTTCCTTTCGAGATGGATCCTTTCCTTATTGCCCATACATCCAAGAAGCAATCGCACTCTTTATCCATGCTGGGGGTAGATGATAATGATGATATTGATGATAATGAACATGTAGAAAATACAAAAGAAAAAATGGGTTACCTTTTGGAAGAGACAAGTCATCGTTGCCTAAGAGAAGAAGGTGCATTAGTAGAGATTTTACATTTTACCTGACAATATCATTGGGAGGAAGGAAGTACTAGTAGAGTTATCCACGTAGAGAGGCATTTTGAATTTGGAATGAAGTTCTCAAAATTTCTTGATGTTGGAAAGAAGCTTGATTTTGACATAAAGAGGTTCGTCGTCTTTTAAAAGTGAATTACTCGAATATACTTATTCAGGTACTTCACCTTTTCACTTCAATATCGCCATCCACTTCCATCTTCTTCCCAAAAAGGAAATGAATCACGTGAATGGAGAGATTCACATACCAGAAAATTCCCTATCCGACATACTTGTGATATCTTTCTTCTATACAAGAACGAGGAAAAGAATAATAAATTCAATGAATCAAGAAACACCGTCGTTGTCGATATAATTTGTTTATAAACTTTTGAATTCTTAAAAGAAAAAGATGTAGGTCGTTGATGAAGATGTAGATTAAAAACTCTTTCCTTTGAATTAAAAAAAGAGAAATATTCACGTGATTTGTGATAAAAGAGAAATTTGAAGTCAAAAAGTTGCAATTTTTTGGGCTGGCGTGCTGGGGAGCTTTGGGACGATAAAGGTCCTTTTTGTATGCGAATCATGCGCGAAATGATCAAGGAAAAAGGAAAAATGACCGTGCCTGAAAATGGAACTAGCGTTATTTTTATTCGTAAGTATCGCACTAAATATAAAAAAAAAATTAAATACCGTTCTTTTTGTTCTAAAAAGGAAATAAGGAAATAAAAAAAAGTTAAAATTTATAAAATCTTGTAAATTAAGATAAATTAGAAAGTGGATAGTTTTAACTAACCTACTAGGTACTCACTAAAGAAATTTTCTTTCCATATTTGTATATTCAAAATGGAAATCTATAAGGTACAAAAGTTATTATTCATTCCTATCATAAAAAGAGTCATAATCATTAGGTAAGGAATAAAAAGATGCTGGCGATGACACTTGTAGATACCTAAGTAGGTATTGCCGGTAGTGTAGTAATTCATTTGCAAGTGGCTGGATGTGTACCGAAGTACCGTACCAGTACATCCTCATCATAATCATCCTCTGCTTCCCCTGCCGCTGCTATTGCTATTGCTAGGTACTGCCAACCATCTCCCTTTCGTTAATGGTACAAAAATATTGTACATACATCCAGTACAGACTCTGAGCTCTTAAAGCTACTATGTACTGCTATCGCTAATATCATGATATAACCCACCTAAAACTCCATGAATATGTAAAATGTAAATGTACATTTACAATTCAAATTCCCAAACATGTAGTGATTCATCATTGAACAGAGGTTGGGATCTTTACCATCTTCTTGCTTCGATCCATCAATGGCTTTCCGTATCTCCATCCAGTCCCATGCGCCCCTCTACCGTCTTTGCCGATATCATCAACATTTATTTCCGTAAATTTGAATTCCCACCGAGGCGACATAATTGATCTAACTTTGACCTTCTTCTTACTCGCCCTCTGTTTCTGTTGGCTCTTTGCCACTGCTGCCTCTCTTTCTGCTTGTCGGGCAGTACGTTCATCCCTATCAAGTCCTGCTACGAAATCTTTATGCATGACTACTAACTCTGGATGCGGGATCCTTTTTTCGGCTGGAAGAAGTTTCTCATCGAATACCTTCGCAGCATCAACACGAGTGAAGTGTCTTGATTCGGAGGTAGGATAGAAGATCTGTGGCCCAGTCGCAATATGAACAGGTAGATCATTGATTGATTCGTGGGTTATTGGTTTCCCTTCGACGATCGCCGTTTTCGGAAGCATCGACATTACGGCTTTGGCATAGGGTCGTGCAAGAGGTTTTCCCTTGGGTGATGATAATTAGCTTGAAATTCAAACGAATATTCACAAGAACATTTAAAATATAAAGGACTATCAGAGAGGCTCGCATGCGTAAATTGGTAACCATGTAGTTTGTCTTAAAGACTAATCGATTTTTGTACAATCATCATAAGTAGGAAGTGGAAGGTGCTGAGTAGAGAAGCATTCATCGTAACTTACCAGTCGAACCCATTCCTTCTCAATCTCCTTCATACGTACAACAGCCCCCACACGATTCATTTCAACTCCAAGCTCGGCACTCACTTCCCTGACAGAGAGACCATCTTTCATTATGTTTTTCCAAATTCTCTCTCTCAGTTCTTCGTCCAGAACAGGCAGACTGACAAATTTCTTGTTCATTGGGAATGGAATCCAATCTCTGATATTATCTTTAGGAATTTCATCATTTGAGTTGGGGTCCTGCCTTTCAGATTTCGGTTTGTCATCGCCTTCAGCTTCCGTAGCTTTATCAGCCCTTGCCGCTAGAACTCTTCTCAATTGACCTGTGGCAGTATATGCGCCCAAGTAATTGGTTGAATTGGGCAACGGGCTTCTTAAAGCTTCTCCTTGGTTGGCGAGCCACATAAACATGGCCCTCCGTTGTCTGGTAGCTCTTCGAACATTTTGTGGTTGTGTTGATGAGAATGACCGTGAAGGTACTTGATTAAGGAAAGATCTCGCACAAGCAACAGTAGAAGAGAATAAATTGGGACATCTTGAAGAAGTATTCATAATGAAGAAAATTTGAAATCGGGGGAGGGGAAGAAGGAAGTTTAAAAGGAAAAGAAAAAGTTTCGATGATTGAGGGTGGTTGAGAAATTAGCGTGGGGTCCCTAAATGATATTGAAAATTTTCCAACTTCAAGTTCCACAGAAAATTGAAAAAGCAAAGTTCTCGGTTCTATTATTTTTCTTCAAGCCAGACCGAAAATGGTTAAGCGAATTTGGCACGTGTCATGTACCTCTTACACTTTTGGAACAAAGCAAAAAGCATCTAGCAGAGTAGCATCACGAGGTGGATTGATCAAGTGAGGGGAGGAATTATTGAAGAAAGAAAACTTATTATATTTTCTAGAGATTTTTAGATATATAATACCACAGTACCATCAAGCCTTGTTATAGATGGCAGGAGATTCAACGATCAAGTTATTACGAATCTTTTCTACATCCTCTTTTGTAAGTCCACACTTATCAATCACATATGTTTCTGCCCCACCAAACTTTTCCTTGAGCATCTTCAAGACAGCAAGCATGTTTTCGGATCTGGAGGTAAATATTGTCAATAAGAGTTGGAATAATTCAAGGAAAGGAAACCTCATCGTACTTTGAACTAATCATATTCGCTACACCCTCATAATTACCCGTGATGGCTGGGTTAAGCATCAAATGCTCAACGACTTCTGCCTTCCACTCTTTCGATAATCCGAACTCAGTGAGAGAATATTCATAAGCAATCACCTCATCCTCGACACCACAAAGTGAGAGGATCAAAGCACAAAAGACTCCGGTTCTATCCTTTCCAGCAGTGCAGTGAACAATCAAAGGCTTTGAGGGCTCGTTCGCCAGATGGAGGAGAATAGTTCGATAGGATGACATTGCATTATTCAAGATATCTGTATAGGCCCTTGTGAATCCCTTTTCACTAGAGTTAGCCATTGAACATGAACATTATTCTTGAATCATACCTCTGTACCAGACGTTGTATAATCTTTATACCTGATAGCGATGTTCTCCGGGCTATAGTCATCTTTCAAAAATACAGGCGCAAATACACGCTCACATCCCTCCCACACTACTATTCCACCCCTACCTGCCTTTTCGTTCTTTTCGATCTCATTTTCAGAACGTAAATCATAGATATGGGTGATACCAAGTTGCTGCATGGTAGCGATACCATCTTTGGTCACTCTCTGGGGTTCGGCACATCGATAGACAATATCTCTGCGCACGGATTGAGAAGGGGATGAAGTAATCGGATATCCTCCAAGGTCCCGGAAGTTGGGGATTCCAGCAACAGTAATGAATGGAGGCTCAAGTGCTATCTTAGGTAAACTCATTCTGAAATTGTATCTGAAGTCTGTCTTGGATGTGATTAAAAAAGTAATGTCTAAGTTTAGTTTGTATCAAAGTGGTCCAATTTATAATGAATCTATGAAGTGGCATTAACTGTATGTATGTACAATGCTGGCTCAATAGATCATAGATGGGGGGCTAGCCGAGGCGTTCTCTTCATCTTTTATGAATCATCGCCACTACACCAAGCCCAACTCATATTTAAGTATTCACTTCATATATATCACAATCAAACATTTCGTTGAATTTCACAAACCCAAAATTCATCAGATAATTAAAGTATACACAAATTCAGTTCGAAATCGTTGGTGTAAATCTCACAGCCACCACCATCTGTACCCGGAGTACAGTAATCAGAACGGAACATCTCCGCCACACATTTCCCATGGTTTCGAACTCCACTTCGCCCTCAGGTCCTGCAACTTTTAATAACAAAACTCAACCCATCACCATGCCTCACAGAGAGCCTAATACCCCCGAACCACAGCTAGAACAATCAGCCGATCGAGCTTCACACCTCCGCATCAAAAATCGAAGAAAATTGTATCTTGATCGTCACCCTTCATATTTCACATCTCCAGACCTGGAGCTTGCAGGTCAATTTTAACTACATGTACTTAACCAACCAACTTTAGAAACTAATTTAGATTCAGATCCATTATTATATGATCGATGTATTCGACGATTTCAGACTGCTGCGGAAAGAGAAGCAGATGGTCGTGCGAAGGGTTATTCGGGTGTATTGGAAGCGGATCTATATAGATCTGAAGCTAAACTTGCAGCCTTGAAAGGAAATCGTGATCCTTCATCGTCAAATGATGAAGAAGCCGATGTGGGACGGATTGAAAGATCTTATGGGGTTCCTTATGTGAGTTATGCAAGAGGGGAAGGTGGTGAAGTTTTACCAGAAGATCCAGATGAGGTGCCGAACAGTAAGGAGGAGGGTTTTGAACGATGGAAGTTTGAGATGACGCTTAAGTTTCTGAGGGGTGATGATTCGGATTTTGATTACAAAGATGTAGATGCTGGGGTGGAGTGGGACGATATTGAGAATAGGGATTTGGAAGAGAAGTGGTTTGAAGATGAAGAACCCGAATGGGTTGGGGAGGAAGATATTGAGGAGGGGACCATAGTAGGTGGGGAGACTGGGATACAGGACTTTTAATAGAGCCGTCAAAAGTGTAGGTGGGCTATAGTCGAGCGAGGAGTTGGAGATAAATATCAATAGCAAAGTCACAGACATAAGACATATGAGAATTCCTAATAATTCAACAGGGACTGTAGAAAAAATTCACCAGGTTTATACCAGCATACAGCTGACTTACAAATGTGAATTCCTTTGTTTGGTTGTACAGCGACTGCTGGGGCCGTACCATACTTGGGAGCTTTGAGTGAGTGGTTCAGATGGCCACGAAGCTATTTATATGTTTCAAATTTACGATCGTATGGTAACACATTATTTAGATATCTTAATCACCGTAGATATATGAATAATTAGATAACAAATATAGCAAATTTTAATAAGTACAGCTAAATAGTACTATTTTGAATCAAAGTTAGAAATATATGTCACATGCCCCTGTCAGCGGCGATAAAAGCATCGGGCGATAAGAAGGAAGGCTACAGTACCTATTTACATCCCACCCCTCCCAACAACAACAACCAGTCATAAAGCCAACCAACAACTTTCCTTCTATTTCCTTTACTGACAACTTTGCGTCATAAGTCTTCATAAATCGCAAATCATTTAATACAAAACTGGAACTCCCATTTCACATAAATAATCCATAAATAAATACAAACAACTCATCTAACAAAGCAACGACAATAAACAAACCCTTTAGTAGAAGTACCATTCTTTCTTTCGACCCCGCCAAATCTCGACACAAAACTAAACAACAAAACTCAAAACAACCCCGCCATTCATCATGAATTATATTCACAGCGCCCTCGAAAAGATTCGCGAATTCGCTCCCGTATCACAAGAATCCACCTTCCGCGAGAACGGCGAAATCTCCCCAGCCGAATTCATCCTCGCGGGCGATTACCTAGTTTACAAATTCCCAACATGGTCATGGGCGGATGCCTCACCTGTTAGCAAACGAGCCAGCTATTTGCCTCCTGGTAAACAATTCCTGGTTACGAGAGGCGTGCCTTGTAATCGCAGACTGGACGATAATTTTGCGGGGGATGCTGGTCATGATGAGACGATTGTGGGAGATGGAGAGGATTTTCGCGGTTCGGGAGAGGGGGGACATGTCGCAGGTGATGATGAGGATGGATGGTTGAGGACGGGGGGCTTGGCTGCGAGTCAGGAGGCGAGGGCTAGAGACGTGAGGACTGTGGATGAGAGTGGGGAGATGGGAGCGAGGGAAGATGACGATGATGATATTCCTGATATGGAGGACGAGGATGATGATGAAGAGGCGATTATTAGGGATCCCGGAGCTGGTAATGGTGAATCGTAAGTCCCTTCCTCATTTTCAGTACTGAACTTCTTTCAATAAACCGCAATAGAAATAATACTGATTTCATTCTGTGTATTTAGATCTCGAAGAACATACACCATTTACATCGCATACACACCCTACTACCGAACCCCACGACTCTACCTCTCCGGCTACCTCTCCAGCTCTCAGCCACTCCCACCCCACCTCATGATGGAAGACATAGTCGGCGATTACAAAGACAAGACCGTAACACTAGAAGATTTCCCCTACTTCAGCAACAACATTAAGATGGCGTCAATCCACCCTTGCAAGCACGCGAGCGTAATGAAAGTACTACTCGACCGAGCGGACGCAGCGCTAAAGATAAACCGCGAAAAACAGAGACAGGGAAAATTGGCACCAGGAAGCAAGACTAGTGGGATGGAGGGTCTAGTTGAGGAAATGGAGAAGACGAGTTTGGGTGATAGGAAGGCGCTTGCGGAGGGGATGAAGGCAGGTGGGAATGGGAATGATGAGTGGGAGGTTTTACAACATGATACGAGTGATGATGAAGAGGTGGCTATTAGGGTGGATCAGTATCTGGTAGTATTTTTGAAGGTGAGTTTGTTTTGGTGTGGTGTTGATTTGTGACGAAATATTAATACAGTAATAGTTCATGGCTAGTGTTACACCGGGTATCGAACATGACTTCACGATGGGTATCTAGGTTTACATTTACGCATGGCTTGTGGCTTTTGGGAGGGAATTGACGGGGAGAGAATTGGACAGGAGAGGAAAGCAGAGGACCTTATATGAGAGGTAGAAACGATGCGCATGGATGAACTTTTTTTGGACTGCTATACTTCACTCAATATTGCATGGTGTTTATGGGTATGTTATGGATGGCGTAAGGTAAGTTAAGGAATTGGCATGAAGGAAGAAGATGAATAAATGAATGAATGGATAGGGGTGCGTTCCATGTTAGAGACCTACATACCTAGTTTTTATATCTACGTAGCTGGTGTTTAGGTAGGGTGATTAGTTGATGATATAACAATGGATACGGAATATAGTAGGGATGTCTTCATAATGTGGTGTTTTGATACTTGTGAGGTATTTTGATTGTGCTGCTTTTGTTTTTTCTTTGTGTTTTTATTGTGGGAAATGGAATGGGGTGAGTGATTGAGGTAGGTGTTGTGATATACATACATAAGTAGTGGATGGATCACTGGTAAGTGAGCTCTCGATCTCTCTATCTGTCTATCTGTCCATCCATCCCATTCCCTATATCTTCTTTTCCACCCTGAAAAGTGGAATGGCTTGCACGAAGAAAGTAAACAAGCAATCAAAGTCAAAAGTAAAAAGAGAGAGCAGCAACTCTTCAAGCTTGAATTAAAAGATGGGGAAATCGAAGTGAGGTTTGAGTTCTCGGCGGTTATCTTTTCTTTTTCTTTTGCTTTTTTGGGATTTGGGATTTGGGATGGTATAGTTAGAGTGTGATTGGATCGGTTGGAAATGAATTGGAGGAGGGGTTGATATGGGAAGTTTGTTGGATGGAATGGTGTGGGGAGTGAGGTAGTGAGGTAGTGAGGAAGAGTGGGGGAGTGAGGTAGGGGGGGAGTGAGGTAGGGGGGTAGTGGGGTAGTGAGGTAGTGAGGGAGTGAAGTAGTAAGGTAGTGGGGTAGTGAGGTAGTGAGGTAGTGATGTAATGAAGTAATGAGGTAGTGATGTAATGAAGTAATGAAGTAATGAAGCACCAGGACAAACCCCCGAAAATTAGAAAACGGGAACAATAAAGTAAAACAAAAAGGAAGAGAAAGATATATATCATCAAAATCAAATATCACAATAAGTCAATTCCAAGATCAGATCAGAACCACAACCAGAAAACTCGGAAACTGTAAAGAAAAACACAAATATTAATCTATCTTTACTTCCTTCATGATTCCAAGATCTCAAAAACCCTCTACTCCAAATCCAAACCAAACCAACCCAATAAATATAACAAACACCAACCAACACCATAGCCTCCTTCCTTCCTTCCTTCCTTTCCCATGGTATCAATCCATATCCAAAATCTATCCCGCTTTTGTTATTGCCTGCCAGCCACATCCGATCCGATCCGATCCGTATAAGAGTGTCTCCTTTCCCAGTTATTAATACATGATATTGCAATTCCAATTCATATGCTCCACCCAGATACGATATGTAGCGCCTGTCCCGTCCGTCTATAATGATGTTCCCAACTCCGTCTATCTATGCCCATCCAATACCCATCCATTCCATCCATCTATAATGATATACCCATGCAATCCTATACCCATACCCATCCATCTATAATGATATACCCATGCAATCCTATACCCATACCCATCTCATCAATCCACGCCAGTATCCCAGGTATGTACAAGTACAATACATATATACGACCCAACCCAACCCAATACACCAACCAATAAATGACGTCGCCTTGTATCTCTTGTTTGTTCGTCCAGAATTGCAAGCAAAAAGAAAATCCCATGAAGTTAATCGTCCAGCCATCCATTCATCTTTCCAGAGAGACCGCTTTCTTTCCTCTATCTTCCGTCTCAGACGGAACAGAATGGAAACGGACCTCCTGTTTTCTGTTTTCTTCCTACTCATTCATACTCATATAATTCAACATGGCGTGCAAATCCCAGCATGCCCCAGCACAGCGTTCCAGACCAACCACCGCCCACCACCCCACATTACGACATAGCAGCCCAACTCGGCGCAAACCCAAACTGCGGTCCAAACGAATCAAAAATCGCATAATACGTATTAAAGAAAATATCACCATAGATATTCCTCGTACTATTACCATTTCTCTGAATCGAACCAAAACAATAACCCTCCATAGACGTCTCTCCAAAATTGAGCAACGTAGTTGGAATTTGCGCGTATGAAGTTTCGCCAATTAGGAAACTGAATGTTGGAAGTACGCTTTCGCAGGGGAAGATATAGGCTGCCATTGTGGAACTGTAATAGGATCCATTGACGTGGGCGTAGTAATCTGAGACTAGTTCGTCGTTGATTAACATGAGTGTAGTACCCGTATCGACGAATCCCGTCATGTTGACTCCTGGACGTGTGTATTCCCAGCCGTTGAAAATGTAGGATGTGGATGGAAATTCCCAGTATCCGTTGGAGGAATCGACGTCTACCCATGCGATCGCGCCGCTGTATTTATCGGTGTCGATGTAGCCGAAATCGAAGGAGCCGTTGCCTTCGCGGGGTAGGTAGGCGGCGAATAATGGTTCGGCCCAGGAGGCTTTGGCGTTGTCGAAGAAGGTATCTTGTTTGGTGGGGGAAACTGGTGGGGGTTAGTATATTTGCATTGCGAAATGTGTTAGTATTGGAGGGAAGTGGAGAGGTTACTTACCTGTGTTGAGAGTGGTGAATGCCATGCCGATGAGTCCATCTATGTCGGTGAATCCTGTCGATGTTATTGTTTCGGCGAGTTCGATTGATTGCGTGATTGTAGTCGATCCGATTGTAACTGTTTCGGAGCCAACAGTTCCACCTGCGGTACTCCCATCGCCATATAATATACTCCATGTTTCCCCATCGAGTGCCTTATATGTAGCACTTGTGCTTGAGTAACTGTGGGATAAGGTCAATGTATGTATATAGTTGGCTCGGGGGTATGAACTTACACTGTGTGACCTGTCTGTTCGGTTGCTGGGAGAAGATTCGAGTATACCCAACTGCAGAACGTGTTAGCTATGATGAACCCAACATCCAAGAGATTGATATCGAATCAAACATCGAGCCATATCTATATAATGATGGAGAAGGTATCGAATCCTCAAAGCAAACTTACAAATCAGACGAGCCAGTGTCAAGATCCATATTTAGGGTTTGTGTTCCAAGTGTTACTGGTATTGTATATAATGCTCCGGTAAAAAGGCTGGTCTCGACAGTGCTATTTTGTCGTTTCGTAAGACTGTTGTCGAGTACAGCCGAGAGTGAAGTCGAATCTGTAGTCTTAATATTGAATTTTGCATAAGCTTGAAGAAGAGCCAATGTGCCATTTGCCTCCTTAGGCTTTTGAGAAGCCGGCACACTGTAGGCGTTGCCTCTGGAATCTATGACAGGACAACATTAGCATTGGGATGAACGAGAGATTTTGTTCCATCTGACTTACTGAGATTGAGTGGTTCAGTTGCTAACTTTGGTGCCGCATGGGCTAGTGCCGCAAGAGCAGCTATGGTGGTGATTGAAAATATCATTATAGCAAGCTCTATATGGGATTTGTGTTCGAAAAGGGTGAGAAACCTGACAAAGAAGAGAGTTTATCGACTTCTTATTCATATTGACTGATGGAGGAATGAATGGTCCAACACTTGGCAGGCCTTTCAAACCAACAAGGTGGGTAGTGTGGCTCATATACGCAGCAGTGCAGCCCTGATCGAGACCACCATAAGCGCCATAACAGTAGGCTTTGCTGAGCCATCATGTTACAAAACTTGAGGGAATAGTTTGCAACCGAGGATTAAGAATTTGTGAGGTAGGATAAAAAGTAATGTTCTGGCCCACTACGGCCCATGTTCAAACCACAACGCAAATAATTGCCTACCTAGTTGTCGATTGCTTTTCGCAACACCTTGGGATTTACTTTTCTCCCCAATTGCATCACGTTTACCATGCTTTTTGAATGTATATGAACTGCAAACAAAAATTGCTGAATGACATACAATACTGCTTTCGAGTTTCCAATCGTGAGTTTGAAAGGAACTTTTGGTGCTATACAAATCTTTCTGGCTACGAAGCAATGACAGTAGCACATTGAAGAAGTACTGAGCTCCTTCCTGCACAGTAGATACTGTATACATTAGAATTATACTTACAACGACATGACTTGAACATAAATTCCAATATAAAATTCATGGCAAATCTCAGTATATCATTTGCAAACGTAAAATGAAGTGAAAGATGCGTTATTACAAGCTGGGAAGGACGTCGAGAGTGAGAGTGTAGTTAGCTAGCGCTTGCTTGTTGGGTTAGGGTTGGCTTACTACTGGGATGAAAGCTTAAAATCTAGTCCTAAAATAGAGCTAATTCTTCACGGATATTCTACGGGAGATCCAACAACCACCAGCCGCCGCCTATTAGAATATCATTTGCCCAGAGAAAAATACGTACTATCACGTCCTACTGGCCTTCTCTCGATCCTATTCTCTGCGCCTCATATTCCTCAATTCACATCCTAAGTTATAGTATGCTATGCTAACATTTATTCATTCATAATAGCATCCATAAATCCAAATTACTTTTCAAAGTCCCTCCAAAAAGTTCCATTTTCTTCAACAAACAATTAGTTTTATGAAGCTAAAGATATCACATATCACCACACTATCACACAAACTAATCCAGAACCAAAGACACCCCAATTGCAAAAAGCAGCCAAATAATATCCAAAATTCTTACACTCCTAATGCCTACCTGCCAAGCAAAACAAACCAACAAAAGTGGTGAAGGAAGCATACATAAATCCTACGACCGCAGTTCTCATTCTATTATTCTACCTAAATACAAAAAGTATAACTAAATAATTACTTAGCTACCTAACTACATAAGACTTGAGTAATCAGGAACAGAATCCTTCTAATCTCTGTTAACGCGCGGGTTATAGAAACCCCCTAGGCCCTGCCCTGCCCCGCCATTGATTCCAACATTATTTCTCTGCTATACCCACTCTACTTCTACTTCCATTTCTACTTCTACCTATCGATTTAAAACTACCAACTGATCGATCCGCTGTTTGTATAATAATTGATGAACTTTCTACTCATGTACATATGTAACTTATCTCGAAGGAATCCAATTCAATCCACTTCAACCCATTTCCCACAGTACCAACTTTCATCTACCGGTTCCACAACCAACACTGCCTAATTCATATATGCAAAATACAGAATCTTATGATATTTCCCATTCATAAGACAGTGAAATTTATCGTAATGCCATTTTCTGCATACTACCAAGGTAGATAGCATGCATCAGATACCCGCCAACTTTCAAAATAAATCTATAGCCCTATAAAATCAAGAACTATACATACTTAACAGGAATTCCACTTATTTAAAAACCATCCAAAAACAATTAATAAATAATCACCATACAATCACAATTTTAAAAACTATTTAAAATTTTAAAAACTGTTTAAATATATAATCATTAAACTATCATTATATTTTATAACTATTTATTTTTTAAAACCATTTTCAAATTAAAAACTATTATTAACAATTATAATTATGTATTTATCAAATAATATTACTTATTAATCAAAATTATAATATTTTTTATTAAATAAATTTTATATACTAATAAATAAATACATACTTACCACCACCCCCTATACCCATCACCACCCTTTATACTTACCACCCCCTATACTCATCACCACCCCTTATACTCACCACCACTTTTACATAATTACCTACTTTACATCATACAAATTAATATATCCTCAAAATTTATTTAAAATAGTAATTTAAAAAACTACAACTATAACAAATAATAACAAATACTATATAACTAAATACATAAACCAAATATATAAATTTTATGCATTTTTTAAAAAAAATTATAATCATATAATTTTACATAATTATTATATATATAACAATTATTATTATAAACAATTATTTAAAATAAACAATTATATTAAAAATAACTATTCTTATTCAATTATTAAATTAAAATTATTATAATTTTATATTAATTATTTTAAATAACCAATATTATTTAAAAACTATTTTTTTCTTTTTCTATTATAATTAAAATCATTATTTATATTTAAAACTATCCTACAACCAATTATTAAAAATATAACTATCCTTTTACCAATATAAAAAATCAACCATTCACAAACCATCCCTAAACAATTTCTAAATAAATAAAATCCCTGCTAAATATACACTATCTAGATGGACAATATAACATAACAGTGGGTAAAATTTCATCAATGGGGATGTAAAAATATTGTTGACTATATATTATAGATAGCAATCAATGGGTATAAACTTTTAAATCCGAGATCCCAAACTCCAGAGTGTTACTGTAGAAACCTTTCAATATATTACACACTTCCTGCCACCTGGTACTGGGAGTCTTTACGGTTCTCCTTCTTTTGTTAAGCTGTCGGTTTCCATTCCTTCTTTATTTGCATCATCGACATTTTCCATTCCTTCTTTATTTGAATCATCGACATCCATCCTTTCTCCATTCTCGATTCCGCCCTCATCCTCACCCTCACTTCCAGCTACCTCTTCACCGAATTCTTCCCCTGGACTTCTCTCCCTTTCATTCTCATTCTCATTCTCACTC
>JWJB01010749.1:0-11032 GCA_000812895.1 Rutstroemia sydowiana
ACTAGAATGTAGGTACTTGTACTTCCATTGTATTTTTCGACGGAGGGTTTTGGTACGTTTGTAATCTCATTCAAGCTCAATTTTTCACGCGACCCAACTTACCCCATCGCAGCAAGGCTAGAATATGAAGTTGACAAATTGTGTAGCGACAAGCTTCGCGGCGATAATTTGATTGGATTTATGAATGATGGATATTGTTCATCTATTTATGAGGCCGTTGTCTGCGACAATAAGGTGGCATATATCACTTACTGGTTAGATCAGTGTCAGCTCCGATTTATAGAACCCATATTTGCCGAGATTGACGAACAAATCCCTATACAAATAGCGACCTGGAAATCAACAGATGCAGAGATCACATCCTTGGCCATGGCGATAATGCCCCGGGGTGCTCTCCTGATTATGGCTGGATGGCTCAATAGTAAAATAGACCTAATATTCCATTGTATCGATGGGGAGCGACATTTACAGAAATTTCAACTGACGATTGACAATCAAATTCCTAGATTTGAAGCTTTGAGTAGTATTTCCATTGTTCTGGGCATAGCTGGTTCTCCTAAGGAGTTTGTATTGCTTTGTGGAACAAAAAATGGCTGGCTTATATTGTTGGAGATTATTGGTGACTTCGACGATGGAAATAACTCAAAGATCGTCAAATGTTCTCACTATAGATTCGGGGCTACCCCAGTGATGATAACCAAGGACGACCAACCAGGCTCGTTTTTCATTGGTTGTGACTCGAAGGTCTTTATTTTCACACTAAATCGTCATCACTCAGTATTGGACCAAAGCTTGCGCATCACGATAGAACGCGTATACGCTACTAACTCCAGCGATCCATCTATGCAACAACCGGCTCTCCGGTCGATTTCAAGACTTGGTTCCAACCTATCTCTTGTTGGAAATGTATTTATGTTTTCTGATTCCAAATTTTATTTGGCCGAGCTGGGAGCTCAACGGAGCATGATCCCACGTCGAATATTGATCAAAGGGACTCCCTTTCGGATCATTTATTCTCGTAGGCTAGGGGTGTTTATTGTTGCTGCAATTAAAGACGGCAAAAGTGCTCTACTATTTGTGGACCCTGAGTCTGGCGAGGATCTCTCGATGCCAACGCGAAAGAAAGACGGTGCTCAATTAGATTCCGTTAAAGGGTTGGGCAAAGTGAATCAGAAAATATTCTGCTTGTACGAATGGCCATTTGTCAAGGGCCACCGAACCTATCATTATATCATCGCATGCACAAGCGATGGTAGGGTGTTAATAATCTCTGCCGAATTCGTTGCATCACACCAAGTAACCCTTACAAGTGGTAAAACACCTATACAACACCAGACGGTATATGAGCTCACTGGCAATAATGACCGTACAGAGCCGGTATGTTCTGTGGTAGGTGACTCGGATGGCTTGTTTTATTGTGCCGGGACTGTACTTCGGTACGCCATACTCGATCCCACCTTGAAAAAGCTTGTTGAATTGGCGGAAATAGAATTGCCTTCAGAAGCTACAACGCTCTCTTATGATGATGATGGGGTTATCAGAAGGATTTATGCACTTACCTGCCGCCATTCTTTACAGGTCATTGAAGTACATAAGAACGGAAATGAGATGAAGCTTAAACACTCTCATTCAGATCAGCTGGGACGCGAGTCACTTCACCATAAGCTCATCGGCAATAAATCTACAAGTGATACGTCTGAATCTCGAATCCACCTTGTGTCTGAGAGGGGGAAGACCTTGACAGGATTGTGGCCCAGCAATGGCATGGCGGTCAAGACGCTAGATACTGTTTTCGAAGCGCAGCTTCCATCTTCGGTCCTGAGACTTCGAGCGGCGAACTGTCGTCCGCCCTGGGATACTAGTTGGGGTGCTACTTCAGAGTCTTTGATATTGCCTAGCAATTCAGACAATTCTGAAATCCTCGGGTTAGGAATCGATGGCTCATTATTTCATTTCAGCATGCTTTCAATCAAAGCATGGCGATTGCTTAAATTGTTGGCAAACCTTGCAAAGCAATCTGAGATTGTCTGCGCGTATACTTGGGATCATGAGACCTTAGAGCTGGAGCCGCTGGAGCATCCAAAGACGATGCACGTTGATGGAGATATTCTTCGCCACGTTCTTGACGACAGGAAGTTGGAAGATTTGTTCTATTTTGGCCGTTCTGAGGATATGGATGGCAAGAAAGAAGTATTTGCCCGTTTTACTGAGCTATTAAAAGATTTCTATGGAAATGAATTGGATGGCATGCACGATCCAGTCTTCTACATTGAGAAGGCTTACGGGGTGCTGGATATGTTCCTCAGACCGGTCATATGATAGTGAGCCATTTCATTTCTTTTAGCCATGGGTAGTCTGTTAAATATTGGAATGATCGATGGCATTGCTTTGGGGCAGAGTGTGTACTACTGGGTGGCATTATAGTCTGACCAACGAATATTTAATGACTTACATCAAATGAGATTATGATAACATTAAAAGATGAAATCCATTTGCAAAGCTTTTCAAAATCCTTTTTATGTTAGCACGCAAATTTGGATATTCTCAGCTAAACCCTGATAACCAAAAGAGCAAAGAATAAATGAAAGAGGGGGGTAAGTCTCGCTTAGATCCCTGTCTAGTGTTTATTTAGTAAAACAATGTAAATCGCCGCACATTCAAATCGATAAATCTGCCCCGCGCCAACCTTCCACCTCATCGCATCCACTTGAAGACAATTAATTCACTCTCATTCCAAGTCAAAGGTACTGCACAAGTTCAGAAAACTCATACTTTTTTTCGGAATTGATATTCTTTAATTAGACTGTCAAATCTTCGGCAAGGCATTGTATTTTTTTCTACAGCGCTGGTCGTCATATTTCTAGGTGTTGTTTCTTTAACTAAATACCTGATAATCAATAAGAAATCGTCAGATTATAGAGAATTCAATCCGACCCCACAACCATACTCTGCCTATCTCACAATAAGCTCAGCTCAATTTTCACGATCTTAAAATGCCTCCAAAAAAGAAGAACAACAAGAAGAACGATGACTGGGAAGCGGAGCTAGGGGAAACTCCCGAACAAGTCACTGCACCTGCGGAAGAGCCCAAGGATTCTCCAGATGGAGCAGATGGAGCAGACCCGGAAGAGGAATTTCCTCAAGGAGGTCTGATGGCTATGATGCGCAAGAAACAGAAGAAGGGCAAAAAGGGAAAGCAGACCGAAGATTTTGTTGAGGGCGAGGATCCACCTGCAGCTGATGATCAGCTCGCAGACGCCCTCGCAGATAAAGCACCCGTCGAAGCTTCAATAGATGATGAATTTGCGCTACCTGAGAAAAAGGGAAAGGGCAAAAATGCGCAGGCTAAGCCTGCAAAGGGTGAAGATGAAGATGACGAGATGGGAGCTGATGGCAAAGTTCTCACGAAAGCACAGAAAGAAAAGCTGAGAAAAGAAAGAGAAAAGCAGAGGAAAAAAGAAAATGTTTGTAGCTGCCAAAGTTTGAGCTCGGGATGTTCACTAATTTATCCACTATAGGCTGCGAAAAAGAAGACCGTCACACCTGCAGGCAAACCAGCCGAAACCGCAAAACCTGTGGAGGTGGCAAAAGTTGAAGAGCCTACTCCAGCTGCACCTGTAAAGGGTGGCAAAGCAAAGAAGATCCCGGCCGCACTAGCTAAGTTACAAGCGCAGCAAGAGGAATTAAGGCGGCGTGAACAGGCTGCTGCTGCCGCCGCAGCAGCGGAGCAGGCTCGCATCGAGGAGGAAGAGCGCCGAGAGGCTGAGGAAGAGAAACGAAGAGAGGAGGCTAAAGCTCTCAGGAAACAAAAAGAAAAGGAGAAGATAGAGCAACAAAAGCGAGAGGGTACATATCTCACGAAGGCACAGCGAGAGGAAAAGCTTAAGAATGAGATGAAGCTGAAGCAGATGATGGAGGCTGGTGTGAGGGTCGGTGGTCTTGAGGGCGGCGAGAAGAAAAAGCCTGTTTATGACAGCAAGAAGAAGAAGGGGGGGAAGAAGAACCCTGCCGAGATTAAGGTAGGACCTCTGTGAAAGTGTGGTTTTTCAATCCGTGACTGATAATTCTTTAGGCCGAAGAAGAGAGGATTCTCGCCGAAGCAGCTGAGCGGGCCCAGAAAGAAGCAGAGCGGGTTGCTGCAGAGGCGGCTGCCAAAGCAGAGAAAGAAGCTGCTGAAGCTGCTGCAAAGAAGGCCGACGAAGACAGTGAGCTAGAGGACTGGGAAGCTGCGGCAGACGACGATGAAGACGATGTCAAAGAAAGCTGGGATGCAGACTCCGAGGAAGAAAGAGAAAAGGCCGAAGCGAAAAAGACTACTTCTCTACCCACCCGAGCAAAGAAGGACGCAGACTCGGATTCCGAAGATGAATCTGAAGACGATGACTCTTCTGAAGACGAGGAAGCAACAGCGAGAGAGTTGGCTGAGCTTAAACGAAAGAAGGAAGCCGCTGAACGCCGTGTCAAAGCTCATGAAGCTGCCCTGGCCGCTAGATCCAAGGATAATTTACGCTCTCCTATTTGCTGCATTCTTGGACACGTCGATACAGGTAAAACAAAACTCCTCGATAAGATCCGACAAACAAATGTACAAGAAGGAGAAGCTGGAGGTATCACGCAACAGATCGGAGCTACTTACTTCCCAGTGGATGCTATCAAGACCAAGACTGCAGTGGTTAATCGTGATGACAGTTTTGAGTTTAAGGTTCCTGGTCTCTTGGTTATCGATACGCCTGGTCACGAGTCTTTCTCGAATTTGCGGTCTCGTGGTTCATCACTCTGTAATATTGCTATTCTTGTCGTCGATATTATGCACGGTCTTGAGCCTCAAACTCTAGAATCTATGAAACTTCTCCGGGACAGGAAAACACCATTCATTGTAGCTCTTAACAAGATTGATCGTCTTTACGGATGGAAGAAAGTTGAGAACAATGGTTTCCAAGAAAGTTTAGCACTTCAAAACAAGGGTGTGCAAAACGAATTTGCAAAGCGTTTGGCAGACACAAAGGTTGCATTTGCAGAGCAGGGGTTCAATGCTGAGGTTTTCTATGACAACAAATCTATGGCTAAAAATGTTTCTCTGGTGCCTACA
The DNA here is from genome assembly GCA_000812895.1 of Rutstroemia sydowiana. Taxonomy (NCBI): domain Eukaryota; kingdom Fungi; phylum Ascomycota; class Leotiomycetes; order Helotiales; family Rutstroemiaceae; genus Rutstroemia; species Rutstroemia sydowiana. Next base: position 5,090 of record JWJB01010749.1, read on the forward strand.
TCAGCTCACACTGGTGAAGGTATTCCAGATATGTTGAAGTTGATTATTCAACTCACACAAGAACGTATGGTTGGGTCATTGATGTACCTCTCCGAAGTCCAATGTACAGTTCTGGAAGTCAAGGCCATTGAAGGATTCGGTATGACAATCGATGTTGTTTTATCCAATGGTATCTTGAGAGAAGGAGATCGTATCGTTCTATGCGGTGTTGACGGTGCAATCACCACAAACATTCGTGCATTGTTAACCCCAGCACCACTGAAGGAACTTCGACTCAAATCGGCCTATGTACATAACAAAGAAGTTAAAGCTGCTCTTGGTGTTAAGATTTCGGCGCCAAATCTTGAAGGGGCGATTGCAGGTTCACGATTGATGGTCGTTGGCCCTGATGATGATGAATCTGATATCGAAGCAGAGGTTGAGTCTGATCTTGGTGCTCTCTTTAACAGAGTCGAGAAATCTGGTCGTGGTGTTACGGTTCAAGCATCAACCCTTGGGTCATTAGAGGCTCTTTTGGACTTTTTGAAGGTTTCCAAGATTCCCGTTGCAAATGTCGGCATTGGCCCAGTATTCAAGAGAGATGTCATGAACTGTGGTACTATGCTCGAGAAGCAAAAGGAATATGCAGTCATGCTTTGTTTCGATGTCAAAATTGACAAGGAAGCTCAGCAATATGCTGATGATCAAGGTGTCAAGATCTTTACTGCTGATATTATATATCATTTGTTTGATGCCTTCACCAAACATATGTCCGTCATCGCAGAACAGAGGAAAGAAGAGTCTAAACTATTGGCTGTCTTCCCCTGTGTTCTTTCTACTGTCGCTGTCTTCAACAAGACTAATCCGATCGTTGTCGGTGTCGATGTTGCCGAAGGAAACCTCAGGCTCCATACACCTATTGCGGTCGTGAAACAGAATACTGTCACTGGTCTCAAAGAGATCACTGGAATTGGTAGAGTGTGAGTTTTTCCCTTTCCATTGCCACACCTTATCCGACCAGTCCCTGTATTAATACCATGTGTCAAATCTGGAACTAACGCAAGCATAGCACATCTATCGAACGTGACCACAAACAAATTGATATCTGCAAAAAGGGCCAGCCATCTGTAGCAGTCAAGATTGAGATGGGTAGCTCGCAACCTACTTATGGTAGACATCTGGAAGAAAAAGATACGCTGTACTCGATGATTTCAAGAAAAAGTATCGATACGCTAAAGGAGTTCTATAAACCGGATGTTAGTAAGGAAGAATGGGCGCTGATCATCAAGTTGAAGCCTCTTTTCGATATCTCTTAGCTTAGTCTACAAGGCTGTATCGTAGCTCGGGCTGTGATGCCAATTTAATATACGGGGATTATCGAATGCCAGAAACATGATCAAAAAGGCTCTAGGTTTATGGGCACTCTTGCATAATTCTATGCTAGCTAATAGATGCCGTCTATAGCATGCCATTGTTGAAGGGGGAGGAATGTGTAAATATGGAGGGTAGATGATGCCTCGTACTATGAATTCGTACATAAATCGTAAACGTATTGAAGTTTGAACACGAAAATGTACTTTTCCACAAGTGAAACGTTGCATTCAGTGTGCAAAGTATTTCAGTTGTTTACAGTTTGCGATGCTTTCATTGACTGACAGAACTGATCTTGGGCTCCACAAGCTGCCTGGGTATCAAATCTCCAATTCGCCACAATTTCTGCGAGCCATCACACCTACGCGATCTTATTATCATAGCACTAGCTCTCATACAGCTATTCTGCAACAGCCTTCATAACCTTCTCCAGAAGAACCTTGCTCTCTCTCCCCAATTTTCTTTTTCCATCCTTTCCACTTCTCGCCTTTGCCATCTGCCTTCTGAATCTCTCTCTCTCTTCAATCTTAGCCTTTCTTTCCTTGTCCTTCCTTTCAAACTCATCTCGCCTGGCCTGTTGCTTTGCTTTCTCCTCTTCTGCATATGCTATTTCTTTGGCAAAGTATGCGGGCTTTGCTCTCCTCCTATCTCCTCTCCTTTCTGCATTTATATTCGCTTGATCCGACTCGGGCGCATCGAGCATGGCTTGTCGATCGGGATGTAATTCCTGTGTCGGAGCTTCCTTTCTAAGTCTCGCTTCCCTATCATCTTCCTCTTCAATATTGTCATAGACATTCCTCCCTTCAGCTTCCACTGGTTCCTTCGCCTTCAACTTCGCATAGGATTTCTTAACTTTCGCCTTGTGAATTAAATCCTTCTTAATAGCAATGACTTTTCGTCTCCAGGTGCCATCCGGTAAATTATCTGGACCGACTTTGAAACCTGACCGATGCTTTTTGGTAGGTGATGAGGTTGGATTGGTATCCTCTGATCGTGGACGTTTTGTGGGTGCCATTTAGGAATTTGCGGTAATTATTGTGTAAGCTGGGAATTTTTGTTAAGTAATCGTATAATTAATGGGTTATTGTAGGAGTATATGTGATTGTAATTGTGAAATTATTGTAAGGCCACCGATATAAGGAAGGTAAAAAAAGATGATGAAATTTTTGATATGGTTTAAAATGGTCTTGTGGTTGAGAAAATTTTAGTGGGTAGGGTAGGGTAGGTGTAGGGTAGGTGTAGGTGTAGGGTAGATATGCAAGTTTTGATCCGTAAGTTCCAGTTATCCTAGTAGTTAATCTAGCTTAGATTGGTTTATCCGATACGCTAAAGCCGATAACGCAGATTATCATTTATTCATCCGCGGTAAATATAAATACTAGTACTAGTCCCTATCTAATGCCTATCTACGGAAACACTCACCTCACAACTCCACTCTACTAGAATGTAGGTACTTGTACTCTCATCTCATACTCATCTACCAACTCTTTATTTAAACTTCCCTTTTCCATCTATATATTATTTCATCTACCCAAGTAATTAAGTCTTATTCTTATTTTTACTAATTTGAATTTTATTTATACTAAAAATTTAAATATTCTATTCTTTTTCCTCTTCTTTTATATTAAATTTAACAGAATTTGTTTTCTGATTATATAAAATTTTAAATATAAAACATCATTTCGCTTCCTTCTTGTGCAAGTCAGTTCAGTCCTGCATACAAAATAAATCATTGCACCGATAATCCGCAAGGTCAGGAACAAAGGAATCATACTTCGTCCCCGCTCTCTTTAACTACAATCATTTTTGCTGTAAATACCCTCAGCCTCCACTACTCTACATTTATACATAAGTTCAACACGTTTACTTCTGGAATTCAACAATGTACTCATAACCAAACGAACTGGAGCAAAAGCAAAAAGGCTCCATCCCAAAATGCCAATCTTTCAAGATGACCTCGGTGAAGGCCAAGGAACGCCTCCAACGAAAAGGTCGAAAACTCCTCCGATTCCCACGAAAATACTTGGAAGAAGAATAATAACGAGAAGGGATTCGGAGGAAAGTATCAGGACGGAATTATGCGAAGGTCTCGTGCCAGATACACCTGAAGAACATACGACTTTACCAGCAGTGCTAGGATTAGACACAAACTTCAACTTCTCTTACAATGGAACTTCTGATCGTACGGAGCTTATCGAGCGACTGAAAAGGGGTGAGAGTCCTACATGGTTACCAAATCGGGATGTATGAGGGATTTCTGTCCGGATTTCTGTAATTCGTGTTGACAGTGAATTTAGTTGGAGTCATTACAACAAAATGATTCAGCAACACCTCGAAAGGCGTCCTCGGACCACTCGCATTCCTCCCCTTTGCTACCCCCCGCAGAGCTTTCGAATGTTGGAAGACCTTCATCCGTAGATAAACAAAGGTCTCGAGCTGGTCTGGAGATCGAACGGCCTCGATCTGCATTGCATAGCGGGGATTTTACACAGAGACCACAGCATAACATATCCGAAGTGCTTGAGAATAATACCAGGATATTCAGTGCAAGGAGGTCGCCTTGGCTTACTTCAACTTCTTCGCCGAATTTCACTCCTTTCCAGCTTGATCCACGCTTTCCCTCGGTGGACAAGTCGGAACCGGAGTTTAAGGAAAGACCTCGAGCGCCATCACTATCTTCCTCGTTCTCCTCGGGCTTTGTGTTAAAAGCACCCACAAGTCCTTTAGTTCAGTCTGAAAGCAACGATGATCTGGATCTGCCTCCGTATATTAATCCCTTAGACATCACTTCTGGAATTTCCAGAAACAATCCCAGACGCCATACATTACAATCATCTCATCCTATGCACTCTACTCCATCTATACCGACTTCTGGAAGTTTCAACAAACCACCAGCGTTTAGGAAAGAGAATATATACCCTTATCAAGCTCATCAACCAAGGAGGTCACTTGCATTAAATACGATGCCTCATTCAATGTCTTCTCCACAAACACCAGTCTTTTCCAGATCCAGACGGCCTTCATATACCCTCGACGCATCACCACTTCACGCTTCCATGGTAGGTTCCTATGAAGAAAGTATCCTCCGTGGAAGAATGTCAACTACGCCATCTAAGCCGCTTGATTTCGTCGCCCAGATTGGGGTCTTAGGTCTTGGGAAATGTAAATCAAGTTTGCGATGCCCACCCCACGTGACGATTCCATTTCCAGCTGTGTTCTATGACTACGAATCCACAAGTCATGGCCGGAGAGGCAAGTCTGAAGATGGACCCAGTCCATACGTGGGATGTATTGATCTTGAGAATGGGTTGTCCAACCCCTCAGAAGCACGAGATAACCGAAGAAGAAGACGAAATGCCACCATAGAACGCATACATAATGACGATCTCGACAACGATACCTCGACCTCCAGCCAAGTGTCCGAACGCGAAATAAGACGAGCCGAAAAACAAAAGCGAAGGTCAAGTTCGCCACGGGCACCACCTGGAGGAAGCTACCGCATTCCTGAAAAGGGTCAACTCCAAATAATTATCAAAAACCCCAACAAAACAGCAGTGAAGCTGTTCCTTGTGCCCTACGACCTCACTGGCATGGAACCAGGCACTAAAACATTCATTCGTCAGCGTAGCTATAGCACCGGACCTATTATCGAATCAGCTCTCTCCGCTTCCCCATCTCCAAGTCCTGCAATGGCAGATCACGTCGATCGACCAACCCTCCGCTATCTTGTCCATCTACATATATGTTCCTCTTCTCGGGGCCGCTACTATCTGTACAAAAGCATCCGCGTCGTTTTTGCAAATCGCGTTCCGGATGGCAAAGAAAGGCTCAGAAATGAAATCACATTACCAGAACCAAGGTTTACAACGTGGAAGGCTGTGAGGGATAGCTTAGGCCCTATTGGAAGTAGCGGCGCGGCGCTAGTAGCAGAGAAAGCGTATAGGAGGAGAAGCTCGGGCTTTCCTTTGGGTAGAGGATACGAAGGATTTGGGGCTGGTGGTGCTGGTGGTGCTGGTGGTGCTGGGATTGTGGAACCAGTGCCATTCGACTTTCCTAGGCGGGCTGAAGAGGCGGATGCACGGATGGAGACCCTCGAACCATTAGAGTCGCCTATGTCTTTAGTGCGGCCTATGAACTCGGAGGTGGAGATGAGTGATGTTGATGTTGGTGGGATGTGTGTGGCGACATATGACAAGTTGAGTAAAGGAGACCTTGGGTATGGGGGGAATGCGTTTTCGCCGCCCAGAATGAAGAGTTCTAGCGGAGGCAGGCAGGTTCCCGAGGGGTTATTGGCATTGAAGTTGAGGGGTCTAGAGGTGGGTATGGAGATTCAAGGTTTCGATGGTCGTGAAAGGGAAAATGTATTGGATGAGAGTAAGATGATTTGACAAAGGCGTGCGGTAGTTTGGGGAAAGGGACAAAAAGACGAAGATGGGAAAGGGGAGATGGGAAATGGGACGGAATTTATGAACATGACGCCGATTCAGCAGTATATAATCAGTGATATTTTTCTCTCTGGGTCAAGGCATTTGGAAAGGAGCGCGGAATCTTTTGCACTGGATGGCGTAGCTGTTGGTTTAGGAGGCTCCATTC
>JWJB01010750.1:0-12000 GCA_000812895.1 Rutstroemia sydowiana
ACGAACTAGTGTTAAAATTTAGGTATCACTAATGTGATTGTTCAGGAATTTGACAAGTAACGCTTTCAGCTCATTGCTTCATAGAGAAGAAACAACAGTGGCTACGGTCATCAACATTCCAGAACGTCTCATATAATTAAGACACCCACTAAGCATGGTCTAAATTCCCAGAGATCTGGAGTAAGGAATCCGCCACGTTACGTCGCCGGTTGAAGCGTACCATACCAAAGAATGGGATTCTTGCTGCACCCGAAGTGGTACTGGAATTGTGGTACTGACTCTGTGTAATTTCTCATTTGATAGCGTTGTTGCCCTTGACAGCAAATTTGCCAACTATTTCCAGAAAGTTTTGTATCATTTCTTTCTCATATATCTCCAATTATCGCCAGCTTCTTTTGAGCAATTGGCAGACAGCTCTTCAGCAGCTCTTTCTTACAATTGATTTCTTTGCACCACCGTCATTTTCTTGTTCGTCATTCATTACTGTCATTCCTATTTACGCGTTTCAAATATATTACTACAATTCCAGCAAGCGCGTCGGTCTTCAATCTTAATCTTCAATTTCTCGTAGAATCATCAGCTGCCTATCAAGTATTTCTATAACATCAGTCTATCAACATCTACATATAAACACCTTTACGCACATACATATATATATAGTTTTTTCAAAGCATAAATCCGACATCTTACAATGCCTTGCATTCAATTCAAGGCAGCTCTTTCAAGACTTGGTACAAAATGTGCCGAAACACTAGGATTTAAACCGAAATCGCCCAAGCCTCTTACTATAGTGCGTTACCTTCTATCATCTCTTCATAACTTCGTCTGTATGGTACAATACACTGACATAGATAGAGCGCTCCCTTCAACTTCCAAGAAGGGCCCGCGGTGATGTTTCCTGGGTACTCGGAGGATGAGTAAGTCAGCCTTACCCTCCCCCTCGCCCCCCTTGAAAACTAACTGGATTCTGATAGTATATCACTCATGAAAGAGAAGGCTATCGCCTCCACAGCAGTAGTTTCCGATTGTAATCATTCGTGCGATGCCGATATATCTGAGCCACCTTCGAGGACCGCTGGGTGTGGCATTGGGAGATGCATGGTATATCATGCAAGGAGGGCTAGCAGGGGACATATGCCCTAGAGAGAGGATTTTATCAGTTCGTGTATTAATGGAGACTGTACGATTATGCGTCGGTGTAAGATATTATGGATACCTGGATAGGTTATGGATAGTGTTCAGTGGATATCGATGTCAAGGTCCAAGGATATGACAAGGAGGCTCGCGTTTTCATAAGCGGTGCGACTAATACTTTGGGTGGAAAAGTTTAATCTGTCATTTTGAGAATTGCAGTTGAAATGGTAATCAGATAGGCTAGCGGTGGAAGGATACATCGAAGAATGTATAATAGAATTCATTCGTATCAACAACTTGGCTTAGATGGAATACTACGTCTTTCCTTAGCCACTTTCAGGACACTTTCACAGATCACTGGCGTATTCTCTTGCAACTATGTTAGAAAGCCATTGATTAACATACTGGATCTGTAAGTCACCAAAATATCTAGTTGACATGCTGGGTTCCGCCTATCCTGTACCTCCCCGAAAACAAAAGACATAACCAATTCTCTAAGATAATACGCAGTTGCCAAGTAGAAATATCCCCCCATTTAGTAAGGCACTTTGAATGGAATGTAAGGTTCTAAACCCTTACCGTCACAATATTTCAGAGCGTATAGCCTCTAATCCTTACGACCCTGTCATTATTCCATTAGAATAGTAACCATCTGTAGCAGCCATATCAACTTCCTCTTCCCATTCTCCGTCAACCTCTGAACTTTCTTCGAGTACGTTGTCAGTTACTTCTCCGTTTGTGTTGCCGGCACTATGCTGTTCTTCGGTATTCTCGACTTCCTTCATAATCTCATCCTCGTCGTTCCGGAGGTTCGTACCAAAGAAAAGCATTCGTGGTCGAGGAACATCCCTTTGAATACCTGCGATATCGCGATTATATGTTCCTGTTCCCGCACTGCCATTGGTATTACTACCCCCAGCAACATTTACCATGAGATCTCTCCTAATGGCACTATTTGAGGGTACACTGTGCGGCATAATTCCCTCGGCAGCTGAACCAAAGCGATCTCTGATCTCATCGATGGGACTAAACCTCCTGCTCTCTAATATCGTACCTCTTGCAACACCAGTCACAATACGTGGTCGTCCATGCGGTCCTCTCTTGTACCGGTGAGTGTTTTGAGATACCGTGTTAGTAATGGGGTGGTTGAAAGCGGAATTGATGAGGTTGCGGCGCAAGGCATCATCATAGCTTTGGAGAGATTTGGTACGGAGGCGGGGAATTTGGTATTCTCGGTGGCGTTTTTGCTAGTTGCAGGTTAGTTAGATAAAGCACCAGAGAGTAAAGACTATCAAAGTTACTAGGAGAGACTTCTTACCAAATGCTTAGAAATGTAGTTACGGGATTGTAGGATCCACCGTGGAATAACTTCGCCGGCTCTAGATTCGCACAAGTTAGCAGTCTGAGATTCCCAATACATATCTGCTTTCTGCAACTGCTTTGATTGTCTGGTTGGCCAGAGGATGCAGTGACTCATGAAACACTGCCAAATTCCGAACTAGTCTTTTATAATAGAACTCCAAATTTGTATTACATAGCATTCAAGTTTTGATCAAACAGAGTATCAATCGAATCTAAGAATGAACTCACCTTTCTGCGTGCGCTGAACTCTCTGCTCTCTGGCTCAAAAACGTCATTTCTTCCCTGCTTCTAGGTGTTCCTGGTATGTATTCACCGATGCGCGCATGCGTTTCTATGAAGTCTAGATCGGTCGGCGGGCTGTCAAGGAGAGATTTCATTTTTTCCATATTAATATGAGTACGAGCGAATTCCTCGGTTGTGAAAGGATATGTTTTCGGCATCGGAGGGCAAGGTGATCTAGGTGCAAGAAGCTGAGGGTCGATTGGAGATCGGGCCTGGTTGGGCTGTGTATTTATTGGAGATGTAGAAGTGCTGATTGTGGTGGGCGGCTGATTAAGACTGGAGGCTGGATTTTGTTCAAAGGAAGCAGACTTGGACAGAGGTGGCGAACGGAGAGTTGTGAATGCAGACATTGCAGAAACCGCAGACTGTACAGGTGGAGTGCAAAGCCCCGAAGACATATAGTGCGAATCATCGCTTGTGGGCGCAGATTGACGAACTGAAGCGGAGGGATGTGTAATGGCAGGCATGGTAGTTTGAGCTGAAGCAACTATGGAACTTGTAGCAAGTGATAAATTGTCCGAAAAGTTCGTGTTTGGCAGTGTTGAAGAATAAATACGTAGTGCGCATGGGTCGGTTTGGTTGGAATTCATGGAAAGATATGCTGGAGCTGGAGTTGAAGCGGAATTTGCTGGAATAGCCGGTGCAAGATCGATCATTTCTGATGCTGAGGCATGGGTAAATTCTGCAAACATTGAATCAAGTTCTGAAGCAGATTGAGTATTGATTGGAGAAGGCGGATCGAGGTTCATGCTCGGTGAATTTGGATGGGAAGTCGGAATAAGGGTTGCAACTTGAACCAGGTTCCGTCTTGATGGCAGAAAACCTATATTTGGATGACAAATTATATCGCCATTGGCAGATGGTAACCTCGGTTGAAAACCTTCAAAGGATGTAATAGTATTGGTAGGGGCTGGTGGGTATGTGGTAAGTGAATGTGAGGCTGAAATCTGCGCTTGTTGTGTTGTTGCGGTTGCGGCGGCAGGCGAGTTCGCAGAAAAAAATGTCTCTGTGCTTGTTGGAGATGGTGTGAGATAAGTACCTCTAGCTTGGTTGGTGTTGATAGTCTGAGCCAAAGCAAAATCGAGGGGCTGTAATGATCGCAAACGTCGCCTTCCGGGAGGTGGTGCTTGGAGAATAAATTGCGGCTCTTCAGCCCTGCGTTTGGCGATAGCGAGGCCAAACTCTGCATATCTAGGGTTTAAACGTGGAAAGAAAGGCCACCGAAGTGCTGAATTGTAAGAAAAACTCGAAGAGTCGATTCGACTAGTGGGTAGATTCATGAAAGCAGGATTTGATTGATACATTGGACCGTCCGTAAATGGAAGAAGGGTATTTGTTGTATAGTTTTGATTTAGGAGCTTTGGTAGATTAGAGATATAACAATGCCGGCATATTCTTGCGTACAGCAAAAATATTTCCCGAGAATGATCCTATTTCAGTTAAGCATATTTGTATTAATTGATATGTGAATAGGAGGGATGGATCCTATAATTCACTAAATATTGTTGTGTGATTCATGGGGCCTCAATCAAAATTGAAATCGAAGTTAAGAAATCCAAAGTAGTCAATATTCACACCATCCTCGATAACTATACGTTTGAGGGGTTACGGATGAAAATGACCAGATGCTTTATGAATCAACACCTCTTTGGTGGCTCACCACAGTACCGATTTTAAGATATTTGTATTTGGATTTTCTCCGTACTTGAATATGAAAGTTACTATGGAATTAGAAAACGAAGACCATAGGTCAAAATTAATCATAAATTTAGCAGATTTCTATCTCAATTTTAAATCACAAAGCGAAAATGGAGGTCGTGCCTAAAACTAAGTAAAAAAATACCTTCACTATTGGAGGCCATAACTGTCATCGATCTTTCTTTATACTACTACTAGTTCTGGAAGGCATCAATAGGCTGATCTGCCCGACAACTGATATATATAAATATATTTCGAAGAGCAGCTGTAGGCAGACTCAACGAGAGGGTTCTTGCCTCTGTTGAACAGCGGAACTCGATAGACAATGAGACAGATCACCCACCCATCTGAGGCACTTTGACATCTTAATGATCACATGATCGCTTCCCCTTTTGTAATTTGCCCGCTCCACTTTACAGAGTATGCCGGCATAAATGTTTCTCATTAGAGTCGAATCATTTTCTAGGGACAAACATCGCATATTGGATCCGCATTAACTCGTGAGTTGGTACATGTTGCTGTTGCTTTGATAAATAGTTCTTGGAAAATATACTCTGTATCTTTCCGCAACTGGAAGCAAAATATTCTCCTTACACCACAGCACCTTTTTGTTTCCACCACTAATTGATCACGAACATCACTCTTGGTTTAAAAAGGGTTGCAAAATGAGGCTGTTCTCGATTTTGGAAAGTTGGCTTGATTGACATCTTCCTAGGTGGCCTTTTTCAACCAATATTGAATTCGCTCGCGCTCGCCATATGCTCTTTCATCTTTCTCTTCATCCGTGCTGCAGCTTCATTGCCATCAACAGTTGGGAGATCCAACTCCAATTTCCTCTGTTTACGTACTCTTTCACCCTCTGGAGCCTTTTCTGTTTCCTTCTCGCCTCTTTTAGCCTTTCTTGCTGCCACGCTCCTATCTGCCTTGGTCATTTTTGCCGGTCTTAGACCCGGCACTTTGATACTTCCAGGCTTATCTCTCAATGCGAACGCCTTGGCTAAATGTCCCAAATGTAGTGTCTGCATATTGAACATTGCCCTCTCGTTCGCAACATGAGTAGCATAAGCTCTGATGTGACTTTGGTATCCACGGCGTGCCATTTCGAGGTATTTCGGTGATTCCAGAGTCCATCGCTCTACTTCCAGTTGCCATTGCGTAGCTCTCTCTTCCCATTCGCGCCCTATACCGCCAAATCCTTTTTGTAACAGATCCTCCGCGGTATGATGCGTTAGAGCTTTCTTTCCTTCCCGATACCCGGTTGCTAGGATCGATACATATTCTTCTTCGCTTCCAGGCATTAAAAATATCAATGCCCTACCATCACGACCAGCTCTGGCGGTTCGTCCCACACGATGTAAATGGTCTTCAGCACTGAATGGAGGATCATATTCGATAACGTAGTCGACGTTCGGAAGATCAAGACCTCGAGATGCGACATCAGTGCAGATCATGACACACGGTTCTGCGGATTCTGTAAAGGCTTTCAAGGTAGCAGTCCGAATATTTTGTGCCAACGAACCATGCAATTTGTGTAAAACTACTGCATTAGAGTCGCTGGAGAAAGCGTTTCCGAGTGCGATGGTCTCTTTTGTTAATTCCGATTTACTGATCAACGGAGGCTCGACTTTGTCCTCCGAGTCTTCTGCTACAATCTCTACAGGTCTGCTGAAAAGCGAGAAATGGAAGTCGACCGAGTCAGCGCATGAGATAAAAACGATCGCTTTCATGACCGAACCTCTCCGTGCAAAAGCACGTCTCAGGATCGCGGTCAAGGTTACAAGGCGCAACTTGGCAGGAACAATAGCGTATGCCTGTTTAAGTTGCGCTGGTGCTGAGAAGACCTTGTCTTCGGGTCCAATGCCGTCTTCCTTATCCTTCATCTCCTGCTCCGAAAGATCGGCCTGAATGTGGACCGCGTCCTTCAAACTGATTTCCCCCAAACGCTGAACATTCATCTTCATGGTAGCGGAGCATAGTATCGTCACTCTTCGAGTCGGCAGGGTCTTCATTGTTGACACATTCGTTCTATCCACAGCTCTCCGACCAATCTTCTCAACGATTCCTTTTATCTCCTCCTCGAATCCTAGTTCCATCAAGCGATCTCCTTCGTCTAGTACGAGCCATCTTACAGTGGCAACATTCAAGACTTCTGTGTTATCTAAATGGTCCGCCAATCGTCCAGGGGTAGCGATCAGAATATTGATACCCTTACGGAGTCTTGCCTTTTCGGACTGTTTGCTTTCACCTCCAATGACCGTTGTACCAACAATCCACGGTGCGCAGCGCAAAATCTTCTCCAAAACCGTGGCTATCTGTTTGCATAATTCTCGTGTCGGCGAGAGAACAATAGCAAAGAGGCCCGAGTCACGATGTACTTGTACACCGTTGGTGCTGAGAGCCAATATTCTCTCAACAATAGGAAGAAGATATGCCAGTGTTTTACCGGATCCAGTTTCTGCTTGGATGAACGCATCACTGTCTTCCGAGATGAGTTGTGAGACCGCTGCCTTCTGAATTGCCGTGGGTGCCTTCATATCAAGCTTCGTAGATAAATGTGCAGCAAGTCGCCTTGACAAGCCCAGATTTGTGAATGTCTCCATTTCCTCTGTCAATGGCGCATTTGAAGGCTTCGCAGGTTCGAGTTCTTCACTAGGCTCATCGAATGTGGTTTTCGTTTTGGGGTTGAAGGAAAACAGCGACGAAATAACCTGACCAGGCTTTCCTCCACCCATTTCATGACTTCTTCCAGCACCAATGCTACCTGGTGGCAACTTTCCTGACACATAGGCGGGCCTCGTATCGTCTTGTATCGATATTGCCCTTTTTGCCCCAAAATTGATGCTGCCTGGGGGCAGTTTGCCGGAGACATAAGCCGGCCTTGTATCTTCTTGTATAGGCATCGCCTTTTTCCCATTGATGTTGATACTTCCCGGTGGAAGTTTTCCAGAAACAAATGCTGGTCTCGTTTCCTCTTGTGCAGTGACTGTCGTATTTCTAGAACCCCCAATTTTGATACTCCCAGGAGGAAGCTTTCCGGAAGCAAACGCTGCTGTATTTTCATTCCTTCCTCCATGTCCATGATTACTGTCAATTCTTTGTCTCTTTGGCGCTCTATCTGATGCTCCTGGTCCGATATAATCCTCCACTCCAGTATCGTATTGCCGACTATCGAAAATTTCTCTCGTCGGAGGTTTATTCGAGCCCTTCGAAAGGCGATGCTGTGCGGTTTTCTTTGCAGCCAATCGATCCTTCCATCGTCCACCTTTAAAGGATTGTTTGGCAATTAAAGGAGCATCCCCAACTTCAAAATTCATCAGCATGCCATCGTCCGCCATTGTTGCTGAAAATCGTGGTATAATCGTCGAAAAGAATTAATTTATTTTAGTAAATGGGTAAGGTTAATGCAAAAAGTAGAAAAAAAGTTGAGCATGGACCGATATAATTTAGTACCGACCACCGACTTCATAACCCCGCTAAAAGCGGGAGATCTAACCAATATCGGGTAAGCTTATTCTGAGCTATTCCGAAGCTTCCAAAAAATATCTCGGGCTTCATTATACGCTGCAGATACCAGAACAGGATGACTCAAATCAAGATCTCCTTCCAACATGGACCCTAACTGGGTTGGAAGTACTCAATTTATTTTCAATCGAACTTATCATCTCGAGTTGGAATTTATGAACACCGAATATCTGCTGCAATGTCACTCATAGCCCGCAGACCAGCTCTGCATATCTTGAACTCCATTTCAAATGCGATCAATCTTCCACGAAGTTTCGCAACTTCTTCTGCCCTCTTCCGTCGCTCTATGGATCCCACAATTCCCAATACATCCATCAAAATATTCCGCGAGACACCTGCACTTAGACAATGGCGCCGGAAACAACTTCTGGACTATCGAACTGTTGGTCTCGTGCCAACTATGGGGGCCCTCCATGCTGGGCATTTGTCCCTGATTCGCCTCGCAGCAGCTGAGAACTCCCACGTTTTGATTAGCGTATATGTCAACCCAACACAATTCGGGGTGCACGAGGATCTAGATAGCTATCCCGAAACATGGGAATCGGACTGCAAGATGTTGAAGGACCTTGATAGGGAATTGGCCGAGAATGGCAATATGGGAAAGATTGCTGCAGTATTTGCCCCGAATACAGAGACAATGTACCCAAGTGGACGACCGAGTCAAGAGGTCAAAGCCAAAGGTAGTTTCGTTACAATTACACCTGTGGGAGAGTATCTCGAGGGTGCAAGTCGGCCAACATTCTTTAGGGGTGTGGCTACGGTATGTATGAAGTTGTTCAATATTGCAACTCCAGAAAACGTGTATTTCGGGCAGAAGGATATACAACAGACCGTGGTTATCAAAAAACTGGTGAAAGACTTTTGCATGGATACCAAAGTGGTGGTTGGAGAAACTCAAAGAGAGCAGGACGGTCTCGCCATGAGCTCAAGAAACGTGTATTTAGGCACGAGAAGAAGAAATGTAGCTACGACTCTATTCAAGGTACTTGGGGTGGCAGAGAAAGGATATAATCTCGGGCACAGGTCAAGAGATGAGCTCTTAGGCCCTGCATTGGAATTGGCAAAATTGTTGTTGATGGAACAGCACCAAATGGATGTAGAAGAGCGTGTGAGATTCGAGGTGGACTACATCTCCTTGGCGGACCCCGAGACTATGGAAGAAATCCAAGAGGTCGACGAAAGGAAAGGGGCAATCTTGAGCGGTGCAATAAGGATGCTACCAGTAGAGTCACCACAGGTCGGAGAAGAACTCGGATTGTCAGGTGGGCCGCCGGTAAGGTTAATAGATAATATCATTCTAAAACCTGTCAAGCTATGAAGATACAGGGGTCACACAGAAGATAGACCGACTGTTATACAGAGAAATATTCTGATATATGGCCAATAGAAAATTAAGGGACTACCAATAATATCTCTATGCCTGACACGAACATGTTCTTCCTTTCTGTCACCTGGCTATCTACTCCTTTAAAGTCATATGAATGCCAAGTAGCACGATCTGGTATCCGATCCTCGTAATGTATCTGTACATGTATTGGTTCAACCATTATCGCCCACCGAAACTCTTTCTTCCCATTTGCAATACTGTAAACAATAAGCATCCGCAGCACGTGTACACAATTACAGATATTGTACTAAGGTCTCCAGGGGCTTTAGCACGCAGGAAGGTTGATAGTCCCTTGACTTACTGACAGATCTGAAAGTGAGTTCAATAGCTTGCAAACATGCATTTAAGTAGTTTTTGAATTATACAATAAGTGGTGGAAGCAAAAGTCCACCGATGTAAGTTGTGCAGTTTCACCAAATTTCGCTTATCTCAGCACAATCTGTATTGAAGATAGATATGGGTACATTTAGATTGGGGGTTTTCCTTTGATTGCAGTGCTGTCTAGTCATTGTCCAGATTCCGCTCCAAGGCATTGCACATGCGGATTGAAATTTTCGCTATCCGCACATGGAGATGAAAACGAGGTGACTGGCATGGGCGACGTAATAAACCCGACTAGAGTCCCCACACACTCTAGATTCGGACCTGAGCGCTACATGCATGTTCTACAGGAGCATTAAGATTGTACATGCGAATTCTTCTGGCAATGTATCAGGTTGCGGAGGCAAATATATTGCATCTGGTCAAAGAGTTAATGGCATTCGCAACATCATCGTCTTCATACTTTGAACCCTCATCACCAACTCTCAACTTTTGACTCTCATATCTCAGCGCTCAACTCTTAACTTTTAACCTTTTTCTGAATATCTTGATCTGATCACTGATCAGATAGTTTCGCAAAAGACTAGACGTTATTAAATATTTGAGATGCACTGATCTTATGCACACAGATGAGTCGTGGAAGTATGGAGACAAGAGCGATAGGTACTGCTATTAATGACGAGGAAGTGGTTGGTAAGTTGTGAGTGATAGTTAAAGTGCCGATTATCCACCCGGTGTGTTACAACTTCGATGCTTCCAATTGTGGAGTATTGATATGCGTTAATACAAGCTTCATCTGATCTGGCGGAAAGGGGGTGGGGATTACGGGCGGTGGGTCAACTGTCCCACAAATTGCTTTCTTGGACATCATTGCATATGTGTGCCTGGTATAATGGTGGAATCCACTTCAATATGGTATTCATGATCCTTCTTTCTGCGACTTACTTTCTTGTTCTGGCGCTTTTACCTTTTCGGATATCTTACCGCATTTTTAAGGCGCGATGCGAACAGATAGAGTTGTTGCCGACGCCTTCCAAATGTCTTTGCACTGCATTAGTTGTATATTATTTGCGTTTTTGCGTTAAGAAATTAAGAGTGCGGGATGGTTAGTAGTCTATCTAGGTTTTATAGTGCCAATCCTCTTGCAGTCTCTATAGTCTTTGAGGCAAAGGGCGTATGTGATGATGACAAGCTAAACTTCACATACCAAAACACTAAATTGCACCTAGGCCTTGGGATGCTTGATAGCCTCAATGATTAAGTAGATAAACATTTTCACTATTTTGGGTTTAAGTGGTGGCCGTGCCCGTTCATTTGCTCATAACTTACAGCACAGTAGTGCCTTTGGTATGCCATTACTATAGTGGGAGAAAATAGAGAGAGAGAGGTGGTTGGACATTTGATGATCATTGGATGGATATAGTGGACGTCCTCTGCAAATTCCTGGAATTCTAGGACTTCACAATCACGCTGCATTAAAGGGAACATAGTCTGAAACAAGTTAAAACAATTTCTCATAAGGCTGGGTTCCATAAAACCAATCGAGAAGCGAATAGCACGACGACCCGCACGAGTTGCACAGACATAAGCTCAAAGTTTGGACCTTTTTTTAGAAAGTTTTGAAGTGTTTTTCTTCTTTTTTTTGTTTTTGTTTTTTTTTGACTCAGAACTCCCTGGGTTGATAATAACAGGATGTTCAATTTTAAAAGAAGACATTACATGACAAATTGAATAGAACGAGTGACAGAAGAACTTCGATGCAACCCAGTATGCCTCCCTAGTATGAACATGACAGAAGTGAATTATCAATGATTTTATCGGACTTGGAGCCAGCCGTTTATCCGGTAGTAGGAGGGAACTTGACAGCAGTTTGTTTAACCCCTGTAGCATCCATTGCCGACTGCGAAAGCTGAGTGATACTAGGGAGGATATTGGGGTTTCTGTGATTTTGATTAGTAAAGATCTCATGGCGTTTGGCACGACAGCAACAAAGGCTGTTGAGAGGCTTACCTGGCATTTTGAATCGTCTTGACCTGCGCCGCGGCGGTGGAAGGGTTTTGCTGAATAGTCTTAAGCCCTGAGAGAACCCCTGGTGTGAACTTCTTGATCTTCGCGTCTGAAGCTGCGCCAGCTGAGCCCGAAGCCGCTGCAAGAACAGCTCTCTGAGTATCCTCATCGGTCTCCGCTGCAAATGCTTTCGCAGCCATCTGGGAGACGGCCTGTTTGTCCTTAGATTTCCCCATAGCATTCAATGCAGCAGATACAGTGGTTGCTTGATTGACATCTTCCTAGGT
>JWJB01010752.1:0-10909 GCA_000812895.1 Rutstroemia sydowiana
ACGAGGTCGTATTGGGAATTTGGGGTTGAGAGACCCTTACTCTTTTGACGTCATCTGGAATGGGGTCGAGATGCCTTCACTAAGTTAAGTTAATAAGTTGCTTGGAAATGATACAAGTGGACAAGAGTAGATCAGATGTTTGGATGATGGTTGCTGAGTGGGAGGATGCTTCTCAACTTATAGGCTTTCAATAGTGAAGGCATCTCGACCCCATTCCAGATGACGTCAAAAGAGTAAGGGTCTCTCAACCCCAAATTCCCAATACGACCTCGTCAAGGTTCTATCTCACCATGTAACCAAAATTGTCTTACTGCGTACTTATCCAATCATCAATTCACAAACAGACCACCAAGGAGAGAGCACCATTTTGTGCTTACAAATTGCTGAATGCCGAACGAGCGAATGTTTGGTCAGCATTAGAGCACGGACATATATATAAGGCTTGCCCTGCCCGACCTCTCCTCCCGTACTCACCCCATGGAAACCCCACGGAAGCAAGGATGCTTCAGATATTTTTACAGCTCCTCATATATAACCGGTTAGAACGAAAGCTAGTATAACTTCCCTAGCTGTAAAGCCTTGATGAATCTTCAGACAATCTTTTAAAACCCCCTGCGTTTTTGTAGTTCCCTTCGATATGCCAGTATATTGAATGAGAGCAGAAGAATAAACGACGTTGATTGACAGCTCCACACTTCAAGCCTCCCACTCATCGGCCCCCGCTTGCCGGTTATGCCTCCTGAATTATGTTCTACTCTCGTGTAAAGCAACCTATCAAACCGCATGGTAAATTCTGCCCTTATAAAAGCCTCATCAAAATTCAATGGTATGAGGTGAAGGATAGTGTGGACCTGCATGGTTTAAAAGAATCGGTTATACCCAGTCATTATCTCCATTAGTTACTATGATCCCTACAGAAAATCTAGGTGCTCAATAAGTGAAAACGAAATATCTAACAAGTCGCGTGGTAAATTCATTGGGATTCTCTCGCATTTCAACACCATCTGCGCATACTTGGAGACGGGACATGGGACAATTACTATTAGATTAGACAGGCTAGAAACCCTGAATAGACAACCTACCTAACTAACCACTTGGGTGCTTGTTATGAATAAGGTACCCGATCAGGTTCATGCCTACATGAACCCCGAGAAGATGTGCGATTCTGCTGGGCGCGTAACGATCCAAGCTTCAACAACTCGAACCCTCCCACATCCGCTTTCTCAATGATGGGGGTGGGCTGGAATGATTTGCATCTATCCGAATCGGCTAAGCTTTAATTGTCGGAATTTCATATGGACTTTTATGGAGGCAAATATAGCTCCGACAATCCAATCATAGTCGGCTGAACTTTAGGCCGTTAGAATTGAGGCCATACAATTATGCGTTCCTTGAGTATTGTATGGCTACAATGGTATAATTAACAGAAATAGTACACACTCCTCATCTGCAAGTGCCCAGGGCGGCGTAATTCTACGCCGGTGGCATTTGTAATATTCAATCATGGAATTCAATTTTTCAATGCCGAATCCCGAGCAGCATGCAACGACGAAGAGAGCAATGGTACAATTGTATATTCTTGTTTTATGAGGGAAAGGTTACTCATACCAAAGCGTACTGGCACGTACGGAAAACTCTATCTTCTAAGGTATTCCATACTCGATCTTGACTTTAGAGCAACAGTGTTTTTACCAAGCCTAGGTTTCCATAATCCTTTTACAGACTGTATTCAATAATTTCGCCGAATGTTGGATGAGAGGCTGTTCTAATTCAGATAACTGCGGTCGTCTTCATTACAAATGCTGGTCATTGTCATTATAAATGCTGGTCATTGTCCTTACAAATGCTTGCCGTCGTCATTATATCGGTAGAATGTGCATTATTAGCGCCATTTGCACATATATAAAATAGTGCGAGAACTTCGCAGAGGATAAGACAGCAGCCAAAATAAGTATCAACTTGGTAGAGGAGAGGACATGGATCCAAACCTCAAATCCAGAATTCACGTTGCTGGAATGGAATGCTCTAGTGCATGGTGAGCGGCATTCTGTTGCATGTCGTGCTACCATTTTGATGCATTGCAAACAAGCGATGTGGAATTGAGGTTAAGCACTTGGAGGTTAATATACTAGAGCAGGTTGAAATTCCCTTCAGTTCGGCCAAATTTCTTCATTGGATAATAGATTCAAGTCAACATTCACTCATCCTTGCACTGCCACATCCCAAATATCCTTATTCACTACTACCAGTACCAATCGTACCAAAAACCCCACAACTAACCTATATATAATTAAAATAAGTACTTCCCTCCATCAAACAGTGCAAACAGGATTGTCAGAGTAGTCCCCATAACAACCGGATCGACGAATGGTCTCACTAGTAGATTCTTCCTACGGGAGGTCGACGAATGGTTTCACTAGTAGATTTCCGTGAGTATGCTCTATGGCCCACGAACCTACAATCCTGGCCTGTCTCAACCTTCGGGTTGTTCTTCCTTTTTCGTTTTTTTTTCTTCCTGTTTTTGTACCCGCGAATTGGAAATCAACATAAAAGGGTTCCCAACTTAAAGATTCTGTCTTTAATTAGACCCAAGAGAGCCAACGGTAGTGAATGTGCTCCCTCTACATCAATCAACCCGTCTGTAGTGGGGCAATACATCACTGTCGCGGATCCATATTTCCATTTTAATACAACCTACGACTCCGCCACATCGCTCTCACTATATAAGAGATGACAAGCCTGAAAGAGTGATAGGTAAACTGAATGGGAATGAAGAAAGAACACGATCACAAGCATCAATATCTCGCTGGTCTGACTATCTCAGTCAGCATCTTGCAATGGCTACGACTTGCAATCTCTGGTTTTCAAGTTTTTTACTAAAGATTCTAATTTGCACGGCGTATAGCCAAGAGTCACTTACTCAGTTTACATTATCATCGCAAATACTGTTTCAATTCAAAACACTATATATTAGGTGTCTTTCAAAAAACTGACAGAACTGGGAGGTTTCTTTCGGATGATAGTGGCAAGATGGTAGTTGGAAAAGAGAGTAAAATGAAAGTGAGCATAACCTACTTTCATCCAATAACAAATCTTTGGATCGCTACTAATCCTTTTGTATCTCAGCACTCTACTCCACTATATATCATCCCAAGTTTCAATTTTTTACTTTGATCTTTCTTCTTTCAAACTTGTAGGTGCTAGTCTAATGTAACTGTGGGCAACACAAGTGATTTGTTCTCCACGAAGTAAAAGGACCCGGGTGGCAAAGTCGAATTTCGACTTATATTCGAAAGAACAAGTCCAGAAATCTTGATCCTCCACCCCATCAAATTCCCTCTACTCAAAAGTTCCATTGTGTTGTTACCAGACATCAAGTTTGGCTTCCTGATATAACTTTCCAATGAGCTTCCAATAATAGGAATTGACGCTGTGACGTATATAATCGCGCGATACTCTAAACTTCTTTATTCAGTGAATGGCGATAGTAGGAGGATACAAAATTCTGATCCGGTGTACCCATCATCCACAAATGGGGCTAACCAAAGATTCACTATGCATACACACATGCCATCCACGAATTAACAAAGCCTCCACTTATGATTCTCAACTTCTTACAGTTACTACTTGAACCTTAATTATCGCCAGGTTCCTTACTAACTGGTTAAAAGGACTCTTGCTGGGTACTTGTGCGTTGTAATAATCAAGACGGAATTGTCAACGAAAAACACAATGGGTGCTTGTCCAGCTATTCGTAAGTCATGGTACCCTTTGCACACTCACCTGAGCCGAGCCATCCAGTGGCAAGTAACTCCTTGGAGAAATTAGCGTCAGCCACAAATTCCAATACTCTTGCTATCATATGAACTTCCTATATTCGCTGTCAAAGATTTCCTTCTTGTTGTTTCAAGTAAACAGCACAACGACAAAATTCAACCGTATTTCCCATTGTGTTCCGAAAATCTCTCTACGGTACCAGGCAAACTCAAACCCTTATTTGTGTCCATATTCAAGTATCAAGAAGCCGGCACGTCGACCGCATTAGGGTTCTTGCTGTGGACAATTGATTTGCCTTGATACCTTGGAATCACTCTGTCAACTAGGCAATATATGATTTCATAAGATGGTCTGATAGTAGGACTAGTGAATGATCGCCTTATACTCCTCCTCAGCACTTATTTTATCTTTAAAATATACTTCTATTCGTTGCATATGAATTCACTTGCACATCCACTCTCAACCGCGGTACTCAAATCGTTCCCTATTCCACTCCATCCCCCTTCAAGGTAGGATAGATTATTTATTGCTCTCCATTCTTTGTGGAGGTTTCTCGTCAGTATTACCAAATAGCGAACAACATTTACAGTACAAGGTGTCGCACATTCTACAGTATCTTTTACCCCGCCTCACTTCCTGGTGAAATTGGAAAGTTTCCTTACTTATCTCCATGGCGGAGAGGAACAAATGGTCATTGATCAGCATACGAAGTTTTCTCATTGTCAATATCTTCGGCTCTCAATTGTCATCTTTTTTCAATCTTCAATTGGGTTTTAGCCAGTGGTTTGAGATGATTGTCACGCTTATGATCGTGATATTACCGATTCCCCACGAATCCCGGTTCGTAAACCTAGGTATTTCTCCTCCTAGTAGAGCATCCATGCAATTCAATATTCTCCATCCCGTTCTGAGCTCTATTTTAACCTTGGATTTTATTGCAATTTGAGGAGTCAATAAACAGATAGATGCAAGACTTTTATAGTATCCCCTGTCGGGGAAAGTGGGCCTAGTTCGTGTAATCTAGCCCTTATATACACAACACGTTAATTGATTTGCTTTGTTTAAGTGAATTCCTACATACTGGTCCGGCAAGTGCCAGTGGTCCATACATCTTCCAGTTCGAACCAAGCTGGGAACAAAAGTTTGTTTTATGCAAGTGAATGCCAAAGTCATATGCAGATGGAGGGGTATAGATACTCCGTTCTTGCCCATATTCCTGCTCGTAATCAAAGTCTTAAAAGAGTTCTTCGAACCGCTGCCTCCATTTTTTGGACCTAAATCCAAAAGTCAATATAGAAATAGCAGGTAAAGGCAATATTGTGGATGGGTCTCTCTGCTGACTTGGGGTTAATACCTGCTGTTATTTCTATTTCGGCGTTTGGTGGATACACAGTTTGGCTAGGGGATGACTCGTTGTCAGTTTCACAACTACCGTGTTCATTGTCACCGATCAACATATTGTAATGTTAATATTGAGAAATATTATCATATTCTTCAAACAAACAACTCACAAACAAAGAGCTAAGAGCAACGGCGAGCGACGAAGTAATATGAACGAAATTACCTCGTTCCAACTTCATGGTCACAATTCAAGTTGCAGGGCAATTGCGATAGCAATGCTCCATGTGAGCACGAGCTATATTGTTGCTGAAAAAGTCTTGTCACTGTTATATATGATGTCCCCAGTTAAGTGTAGACTACGACTTCGAAGAAGATATTCCTTCAAAAAATTTCTATATTCCCGCGTCTTATTATCTTCCACTGCAGCATCTCTTCATTGCCCGTTCCGTGCTTGAATAATTGCAGCCATGGTTGATGATCTGCGTGCTTTGAAGTATCCATGGAGACAGCGAAGCCATTTCTACACAGGCTTTTATACTTACACGCTATCTAGTATCCATCAAGACTTAAATGGAAGCTGGAATGCAGTGTTGATATTTGATGATCCACTATTCATACTTCAAATAAATGAATGTTTGCCTAGTTTGTTTCCAACCACAAAGATTGATTCACTACACTTACAATATTTTTCCGTATCTCCTAGGTAATTTCAGCCCTCACGTGTCCCCACAACGAGCTCCAGCCAGTATAAATACCGGCTTCTTTCCCTCTTTACTTTCTCTCTAAGATCCCCAAAAGAGCATTGTCGGACCAGGTATTGGAAATCAATTGTTTAGTATCCTTCTCCCTTCGTCCCTCTCGTCACTTTGTAGGCTTGCATAATAGCTGTGGTGGAAAGGGATTCGTGTACTACAATTGTGTATATTAGTGTGAAATCTTAAGATTTTGATTGGATAAGACGGTGTGAGGGTGTTGCTACCATTTGCTATGTCATTATATCAGAGATCGGAGACAATACCAATAGCAGCAGCAGCAGCAGCAGCAAGCTTTCCTTTCACTGTCTCCGGTCTCCCAGCCAGCACCCGGCCTCCCACAGCAATAAAGTAGACCACCCAAATTCTCATCTTATACTATTTACAAACAGTTCCTAGTGCCTATAAAATCCAATACTCACTTATATCGCATCCAATATACCCACCATCAGGAACAGTGGTTCAATTTCTTTAACAATTATCTTGGAAAGACAATAATACAATGCAGAGGAAATTTATATAGAAATCTCGAGAACCAAATTCTTATCAAAGCCCTTGGAGGAACGCAACTTCCAACTTATCTACGTATTCACTTTAGCTCAGCTTGCCCGAATAGTGAATATAAGATCCACTCCGCCAGCACACAAATCCATAACCAACAGATTACACCTTCACATATACTCACCCCATTACCCCTCTTCCCTGCCACTCCCTGACATCAGCTGAGACATTAATATACAAAATACCCCCACTCTAGCCTAGTTGGAAATGGACATTTCAATATAAATACATCCTTTCCTACCGCTCACCATTTCCTCACGTTTCGGCGTGCTTCATTGGGGCAAATCACGCGAACTGGTCGGAGGAACAGCTCTTGGCAGAAATGTTTGACTGTTGGAATTCAGCCCAACATCCGGGCGATGAACCCATGAAAGGCGTGAGATTGGGCACAGATTCTTCGGTGCGCTGTGGCGTGGTGAGTATGACGCAAAATATCGCTAGGTTTACTCTCCTTCTCGTTTCTTCTTCATACCATCTAAACGATCTCTTGTCACTTCAACTCTACTCTAGATTGATTTTCTCAAAGGTTATCTCTTCATCTATGTATTGGCTGTACGCCATTCCATTATCTAGTGACAAGAATAGAAGAAAAGTGGCGAAAAAGGTACAACGTTATTGTAATTGAGTAGAATGACAACACTGATTCCAGTAATGTGAATGAAAAATATGACAGCAATATCTGCACCCAAACAAATAGCAGAAAACTGCAACAATATCTTTAAGTCTAACTGGAGTCGTACTACCATTATCATACATATCCCCAGTGATAAAAAGATCTTATTGCATTGGTTCGTGTAAACACATGTTGAAAGAGATTTATATACTTCTGGTCCTTGGCCAAAAGTCTTTCCCAGGGAAGTGAATCCACTTAAAACCATGCTTTGAGGGAGAGTTTGATTCACTGTAGAATGGGAGGCGTAATTGAATGAAAATTCAATCGTCTCACTCTACTGCTACATCTCTCGGATTTGGATCCCACATAATGGGCCGATTAATTGAGCTTCCAGGGTGGAATATGTATAAATAGCCCTTTTCTCCTTTTAATCTTCCTTCCTCATCCCACTTACATTCGAAGCTTTTCCACCCAAGGTTTGTATAGCTATAAACATTATATCCTAATCGTCGATTCTTATTACTCATTCCCATTCCAACAAACGAGAGGAACGAACCAATGGGGCAAGGGGGAAGCGGGAAATGAAAGAAAGCAGCAATTATTAATCAAAACTTAATAACAATAGATACAATGAACAACAGCATCTACCTGGTGTATACGCAATAAAAACAACAATAAATCCACATTCCCACCCTCCTCTTCCTATATCACGAAATACTATATATATCAACTCATGATCTAACCCTCGCGACAACTGAAATTTATTACTTGATCAGTTTCTCCATGCTCCAACTTTGATTTTGCGTTTTTGCATTCCATGATGTAAGAAATAAAGAACAAAGGAGGTATATATACTACTCAGTACTCACTATGTACCCATGTCATCTTCCCGATTCCTTGCTTTTCCTTGACAACTTCTCGATATCTCTAGTGTCCCCGCTCATCATTCACTTGAAATCAACTCCTAATCAGCCGAGCTCGTTACTTCCGTCAATAGTTAGCTACCCAATTATCTATATATCTTCCTACCTTTTTTCCCTTATCAACACCTTCCCTCAACCCCCACAAACATCCCAATTAATTCACCTTCCCCTTGTCCTTTCCCGTTTCTTCCTATCTCTCTCATTCAACTAATTTACCACGCAATCCACCCCTATACCCTCCTCCACTCTCCCCATTCCCCGCACTCCGAACACGGGAATAAGTATAAATATCTCCACAACAACCCATAACCTCTCTCCATCAAAAGCTATATCTTCGATTCATAAATATCATGGCACATGTGGCGAGCTGGACTGTTGTGGGTTGAACGTGTTTACGGAGTAATGTATACCGACATCAAGTTTGGATTTTACGGGGTGGTTGTTGTAAGGGTCGAGAGGATGAGATCTGACTGGTAATGCGAGGTTTTGGTGATAATGGGGTTTCATCGTAATAACGGCGGTAGGTGTGAACATGAGATGTTGCTAATGGTGGGAATGATGATAAATTATTTTCATCACTGGGACGCAATGGCAGCAGCTGCTAAGATGGCAACAACAACAACAACAACTCAAAATCAGCAGTAATCATATATTACATTCTTCATTTGTACATATTATAATTTCCCTACCTTTCTTTTTCCTATGTTTTAAATCTTCAGAATTTTCCATCTATCATTGCAAACTTCCTAATACTACAATATATAGCTGATGAATATTCATGTTTATTCTTTTTGGCTAGTTGAAGTAATAATCTTACCATCTCAAAAGGCAAGCAAGAGAGGTTTATATACTTCTTTCTATCCCATTTCCCCGCTTCTTCGCTTGCTAGAGTGAATCCCTGAAAGAGGTCAAATTCATAACAATTCACCCTCCAAACACTAACCATCCCTCTTCTCTCCGGTAAGCTAAGTCGAATTGTAGTCATCTGTCTTGCTTTTTGTTTTCACCTCATTGGTTCATAATAAGATATTCACTTCATATTTCCCGTCCTTCCCTCCACATTATTAAAACGATGTGCAAGTTCTCGATTTCTAGATTGAAACGATAACTCTGAAAGCTAATATTACATTTTAGATAAAGATAGCATCTGTGACCACTTTCCGAGATATAACAAGACCAAAGGATGTGGTGCCATCATTTATCAAGAAAACTTTGGCCCAGAAAATGGATACGGCATTTGGATGAAAGGAATCAATGTTGGGTTCGCCAATGATGAGGTATGTCTTAGGGTTACGGTTTTACTATATTTGATGTAAATCTACGTGCTTATTATATCTTATATCATAAAAACATCAAGTTTTTGAAAACTTAAATCTAAATTAAAGAAAGAATAGAAGATGGAGAATTGGGATTGAAAATAACAAACATATAAAATGATAGCGCAGGTTGAGATTTTGCTATTTGTTTTTATTTGTCAATCATCGGAAGCAACAACAACAAAACATCCTTCCTCTCCTCCATCACACATCCCAATCCCCATCCCTCTCATCTCTCCTCCCCACAACATCATCACTCAACATCCAACACACAAACAACTCAGTCCAACGCCAATCCAATCTCCATCTCCAAATCATCCACACCCTATATCGCAGTATGCAATATTAGTCGTTAACCTACTCTCTGAAATCGGATTCAAGATACCTTTATATACTTACCTACAGTATCCCCAACCAACCGACATCAAATTCAAAATCTACCGTTAAACTTTCTTACTTTCTATCTCATTCACTGATGTGGAGATGACTTTCTATGTTTCTATATGATCGTATGATATTGCATAACTAGTTAAATCAGCTTATCCCAGCAAAGCATATTTTAATATCTGTATTCCAATTCGCAACCACATTCATCCCACATCTACAATCCTACCTCACCCACTTCCCCAATTCCTCTTTCATAATTATCATTTCCCCTATCCTGACTTCTCCTGCTCTCACCTGCTCTCACCTGCTCTCACTCTCATTATCCTATCCTCTCAAACCTTCATATCAAACACCCAGAACCTTGCAAGTTGCAATTAATTTCCTTCCTTCAACCATCTGATTAGCAAGATAGTTATTTGAATTTCAAATAACTGTTTCGAATTTTGGAATCGTGAATGATTATGGCGAGGGGATCTTATCTTGGGGGCTTGGGGACAGGTTTGGTTTATAAATGGTTTATAGATGGATTTCATAAGGGCTATTAAACTCATTGTAAATGCTGAGGAGTATTGGAGGATGAGGAGAAAGGGATAGAGTTGTGAAAGATAAAGTGGTGGTAGTAATGTTGAAAGTGGTAGTTATGCATTTTTCACTCACCACTGACTTACCTCCCTCCTCCCATTCTCTCTTCTTCTTCTTCCCCTCAAATCCCCAACCTCCCACCAAACCTCCTCAAACCCCCCAAATCCACTTCTCACCACAGCCCTCAAAATCAAACCCAAACCCAAAACCCATAACCCCTCTAACAACCACTCAATTCCACCCACCAGCGTCTTAGTTTCTTTCAAGTTTCTCAAGACCTCTTAAAGTAAAACGTATTAAACTGGGGTTGGTTGATTGATTCAATATCAATCGCTAACAGCACTAGTACCATTATAATCAAATCCGATATCTATCTATATCCATCTACAGTATATAAATCGTGAATATATGCCCAATTCCCAAGTAATCAACTCACTCACTCACCGCCTCGCAAAAGTGCTACTATATATAATGGATTTATTTGATAGTTTGATTTGCATTGGTTTGGTTTGGTTGCGTTTCAGATAGGTAGAAATCTCTGAAGTGGAGATGTGCATGGATGGATGCATGGATGGATGTATAATATGGTAGATACATACATGCAGCATACGAGATAAATAGATAAGATAGGAATATTATATATAGTAGCACTTTTGC
>JWJB01010753.1:0-17732 GCA_000812895.1 Rutstroemia sydowiana
GAGGATCTATTTAAATTCGAAACTATTAATAAATTACAACACGAACTCGTACCACAAACAATAGGGCATTTTCGGACTCATTCGTTCACCAGTGAGTGCAATAAAGCTATCACCACAGCAGGTTACAAATCCATATACCTATTAAATACCAGTTTGATCGAAATCAAATTTCTCGATTTCAATGTTCAAATCTGTCTCCAACAATCATTGGATTTAATCTCATAAAAATCGCAAGGTCATTAATGGCGTAGCGTCACCAAACCTTCAATACAAGAAGAATGTAAATCAACTCAAAGATCACAGCAACCTCTTCAAAAGAGACAGTGATGAATCCGATGAATTCATCAAATTCATTGAGGTTCGTGTCATTCTAGAGAAGTTATTTGGCACTGAATATGAAGGGCTCGATACTAGTAACCTTAGCCAAATTCTCCATACCACAAATCTTGCAATCCTCGCTAGCCAAATCGTTAACCAGAAAGAACAAAGTCAAACAAATTCCGACCTACTTGACTTCTTTGTGAATCTCGACAAGGAAGTTCCGAATTTATTTGTTTCTGATGCCAATGCAAATGCTAAGCTGGCACAGGAGGTTTTCGATATCTGTCTAGATATCCTCACTCAACGATCCATTTACTCTTTCAAAGAAGAGCAAGCCGAGGCTGGTTTCGACCCTGATGTATCACTTGGGCGTGTATTCTTCGGTTCGAAAGGAGTTAAGGAGTTTGATGGCATAGAGTATATCAATAAGGAACTTACCCCTCTCAAAGAACAGTTGCGCCAGTTAAATGAACGGATACTCTCGATTCGGAATACCTTTAAGGAAGCCGATCAGGCCACGGATCCTGGTAAATACTTAGATTTTGATGCCTTGGAGGAAAAATTTGGGTTGGACAAATTCTACCAGAAAATAATCGATTTCAGTGTCCAGACCTTATCCGAGGTTGACAAGAAATTTGCAGACCTTGGTAGCCTAGATGATGTCGTTACATCAATTGGGAAAGCAATGCCTGATTTTGAACCCGAGGAAGCAGATGAACCCGTGAGAATAGATTATCATCAGGAGACCGTCATGGAAGACTCGGATCAATCTGATTCCGCACTCGGTGCTAAGAAAAAGCACAAGACCAGTAAAAGGTAGGGTTACTTTACTTGATTCAATAGTCTGGTTTAGTTCCATTATCTAAATGGTTTCTGCGCCAATAAATTGGAGATATCATAGAAGTTTCTAGCAAGGTTTTATTTACCTCACCACACTCTACTCATTCCCGATCTTTTCATCTTCCTTTCTTTCTTTTCATATTCTTTTCAAGAATCTTATCATTCTCGGGAGTCTTGTTTGTCTCGTTTGTTTTACTTTATAATATAATACAATTGGCAACTTATATATATCGTTTTAGTGGGACAAGCTTTAACTAATGCCGCGTAGCTTTTACGGTCAAACCCCCCAAAGCACAATGGAGGCGTTAAGAGAGCTCTCAGGGAATATGGGACCTGAACAGGAATTATCATCGGCTCCAGACCCACCACAAGATAGGGAAGTCCAAAGCCAGGCCATTGTTCCTAGTTCTTTAAGGGGGTTCAACTCACAAAAGCCCATAAAGAATAAATCACGAAATGTCAGTAAAAACAAGGGACCTTTGATGCGCAAAATGCTAGACTCCAATATTACAGGAGAAAAGGTTGATTGGGAGAGTCAATACGATACTCCCGAAAAACATACATCTTCCAAGGCTAACAAACGTAAGGCAAATTCTCAGCTTGTTCTCCACAAATCCAGGAAACGCGTGGCATCCCCTGAGACTGATAGTGAGTCTGAGGGTGAGGGGTTTGTACAAATCACAAGATCACCCGACAAGCATAGAAATAAGCGACCGCGTGGGGATAGCGAAGCGGAATCCTCTTTGCACCAACAAAAAAATAGCAGGGCTAGACGTAGGCAACAATCTATCCATCGGGCGTCGAATGGGTCGGAGACCTTAGTTGGAGGAATTGAACTGGAAGGAGATACTGCAAATGATTTTCCCGAACAAGCCGCTTCCGGTGGATCACCGAGAAAGGAACGCCGATCTGACCAAGCTCTCCATCGCCTGCAAGCACCAAGAGGGAGATCGCCGGATTCGAACGAAAGTGACTCGGACCACGAGCAATCATTACCGCAATCATCGTCTCAGGTGACGACGTCAGAATACGCCTCAGCAGCGCCTCGAAAGCCTAAACAAACACAAACACAAACACGTACTCGGTGGTCCCAGGAGGACGAGGACCGACTGATAGCGTTGATCGAACGAGAGGGTACTAGCTGGACAGTTATTGAAAAACGGGGTGGATTTTCAAGAAGAGTCCATCAGGGTGCCCTCAAAGATAAGGCTAAAAATATAAAGGTTGAGTATATATGGTATGTAACATCCAACCGACCATTTTTAGCGGATATGGATAGTTGCTAACGCTTCGATAGCTCCAATAAAGAGTTACCAAGAAACTTCGTGAAGATTGCTTTGAGTGAGAATCAGGTAAAGAGAATTAGAAAAATCGATCCATTTTGGGAGCGAGACTGGAAAATTGGGCGAGATGCTTAGGTTGGCGTTGCGGCATGGCGACGCGAGTTGGAACATGGGTTGATGTGGCATTCGTTTTCATACGTTTGTCCCTATAGGCACTACAGGCGAGGTAGAGTCTGTTTTCTGGTTCGGGAACATTATCGCTACCACAACTACGGTTTGGACGTACAACTGGCTGCATGTGGCGTTTTATAAAATTCGATGGCATGGTTGGAACTTTGACGGCCTACTTATGGTCTGCTGGCTGATGTACATACTTGGGTTCTGGGTGGAAATGGGGATGGATTGTCGATATGGATTTTGCATTCTAATAGCGGTGTTGGGGATACTGGGATGGCGGTCTTTGACGTTCTTATAGATAGGACATTTTCCGTATAGATTAGCGCCGGGGTGTTCAGATCGGGGCGTACATAGTAGGATGGGGCGAACTGAGGGTTGATGGTTGTTTGATGTTTAGCGTCTTCTTCTCAATTGAGATAGCCTTAGCCTGTACATTGTTTTGCTTCTTTGTATGCATACAAGTTTTACTTTTCTTGTCGCTTGCCTAGCGAACATATAATTAATCAATCACGATATTGAACCTATCTTGCTTGCATTAGAATATTGATGGGCCTGGTTCTGAACTAGTGAAGTTGTAGTCAGTTTAATATATTATCGCCATTACACAGATTTGTTGGGGCATTTTTGCAATTCCATACACTCACTTGCACTTGCTTGTTCTAGTATTCTTAGTCTGGAAACTAGACTCGATTAAGCAAAGCACTAAATTGGACGAATACTGCTGAAGAACATCTTTTATAGGCATTTTTGTAAAGCAACATATTTCTTAGAGTTTCTGAAAGCGTGGGGTTAGGGTGAAGAGCCTTTTAATGGTGCGAAAGCTTCTTGAAAAGCGGGGTGGGGGGGGCAAAAGGTGAAGAGTTAATTGAACGTTTGTTCGATTTTTATGAGATTAAATCCAATGATTGTTGGAGACAGATTTGAACATTGAAATCGAGAAATTTGATTTCGATCAAACTGGTATTTAATAGGTATATGGATTTGTAACCTGCTGTGGTGATAGCTTTATTGCACTCACTGGTGAACGAATGAGTCCGAAAATGCCCTATTGTTTGTGGTACGAGTTCGTGTTGTAATTTATTAATAGTTTCGAATTTAAATATATCCTCTAACCCTCAGCAATGATCTACTTCTCGATCTATTGGCCCTGTGAGATACTACCCACCTTGTAGTCAATCATTAATATGGAATACTAGCGCGTTTCCACGTACCAAGTATTGGCTCGTCAACTCTCATTCCATCATTACATCGCATTCATCTTCGGGCCAGCTACTAGGGGATTCAAAGCGCCCATTAAGACATGTATCTTCTAGATACAAATGTTGATCTAACAAACCCAACCAAACTATCTACCAAGACAATGATCCTATATTATACAACCTTTTCACATACGTCCGATATTCTTTCTCCACCAATTCCGACCAATTCATGCCGCAAAAAATGAAATCCGACATCATGAATAGATGGAACCCATAAATATTGCTGCAATCGAATCCTCAAATCGTTCCAGTCATGACCATTAGCATAACGCGAAGATAAGAGTCTAGAAAATGTAACAAGTAACCAATCTCTGTTACTTGTTTTCATATTAGATTTCGTCGGTAGAATAATCGTTGTGGCGAGAAAAGTCGCCCATATACAGAAATCTAAGGGGAGAGCTGATAGCCATGATATGGGGATCGAGAGATCATCGTTCTCGTGTATGTGGCATAGTAGACTGGTGAAGATTTGTCGAAAGCTGCTGCATATTTGCTGCATGAGAGGGGATGAAGGGACACGCTCTCGCAATATGG
Source organism: Rutstroemia sydowiana (assembly GCA_000812895.1). NCBI lineage: Eukaryota > Fungi > Ascomycota > Leotiomycetes > Helotiales > Rutstroemiaceae > Rutstroemia > Rutstroemia sydowiana. The sequence goes on from JWJB01010753.1 coordinate 4,415, forward strand.
TCCATGAATATAGGATGAGAGTGATGCGGCAGAATTCTTGGATTTGATCTTGTATATTGTGGTCAAGTTTCTGCTGGTACGTGGTTGTAGCAAGGGAGTATTGGACGTTGATGAGCACATATCGTATTCGAGCGACTTCGGTAATAGTAGAACCTTTTCTTGCTTGCGGGGTACAAGTGGGAATATTTGTATCGAAAGGCACATTATCGATCTCGTTCCAAAAGGATAATGTGTCTTCAAAATGATGGACGCAGTCGCGAAGGTTCTCATTGAGATCAATCTGTTTCTGGACGGTATTGAATCCATCGCTTTGAAAGGCGGTTCCGGATAAGGTTTTGGGATGAGGAGGGCTTCGTCTCGTGAAATAAGGTGGTTCACTAGAATCAAATGAGCCGTAGAGATCAGCACTATATGAGTTATTGTCAGCTACGGGTCCGTTGAATTCAGAGGTGGAAAGATTGGACATTTTACGGACCCATGGATTTTATTAAGAAGCAATGGCTCCGAACAAAGATTCTCAATTCCACCGTGAAGATCGACAAGTCGCGTCAATCCTTGCATATGAACTCGCCAGTGACTATGGTTTCCCGCACCTTTCTACTTCAATATCAGCTAATGCCATAATCGATTGGGAAAGGGAATCAAATATGACTTTGACGTACTTCTAGCATAGCTATTCCAGCGACAACCGCAAGGGTTCCTAAAGAATCGATAGCTTTTTGTTCATTAATTCTTTGGTGCACAATAGACATAGCTCTTTGAAGATGTTTCAATCCTCGCGAAGCTGTGGTTGAGTACCCGGAAACATAAGCATCCGCACAGCCAATCAAAGAATGAAGGAGTGCGGAGTCTTTGAAAGCTATTGGAAGCCAGTATTCAGCTACGGGATTACAGCCAGCGACTTCCTCTATCGAGTAAATATTCTTCCATATAGTGGTGGAGACTTCAGTGGTCGGTCGTTAGTAGGGATTATTGTTTGTGTTGTATATAACCCTCAAGAAGGCGGTTATACGTACAGAGAAAGAGAAGGTCATGCATATAAGGCTCTAAAGTGATTGGAGATGTGTCAAATGGATCGACTCCTGTAATCTGCTGTAAATTGGTGATGGGCCAAGGTTTCGAACCTCTTTCCACCGTTACCGCAACCTTTCGTTTACTCGCATAGGGCTGAATCGTAATTGAATCATGTTGAGAGACTTGACCAAGTTTAGCATACTTGCGGATAAGTGTTCGTGAATCCTCGCAGATTTCTCTATGCTGCACCGAAAGATTAATGAATTCGGATTGGATTTGTCGAGGCTGTTTTCTTGAGCACCGAACAGGTTTGGCTCTATTCTTACCTTTTACTTTGTCAGCAATCCTTCAACGGGAATATGAATTTTCCGAGATAACCAAACTGACTTCCTTTGGGACGACCTTTTTTCCATGTATTTGGTATGGTTACTTGGCCATCGATGTATGAGAATACCGTTTCACTTCCCTCGTGTTTCCTTTCTGAATTCGGGCAGGCTGGGAAAATAACCTGGACTGGGACAGAAGGCATGGGACGATATAGTAGAGATGAGTATTTAAACCGCAAAAACTTAGATATGGTTTATTAAGTGATAGATGAACAATAAGTTTCATAAATTTGATTTATTATTTTTTAAGTTTATTACTTTGGAACTGTTGAATAAAGATTAAAAAATGGATCTCTCTGCTCAGTTACTTTTCTGCAACGGTACTCGTAATATAAAGGGATCGATCCGAACATATAGAATAATATATCAACCCAATCGTGGGCAACAATAAAATACAAAATACTGAGAAAACTCCACTCCTCTACTGCGCTCTTTCTAAAATGTGCCGAGAACCTTTAGGATCCGCTAGAACTAACCTAATTGGGCAACGAAGAAATCAACCCAAAGTGGTAAGGCGCTTTAGGACCACATTTCTTTCCAGGCTAGCAATTTAATTTAATGTGGAAATTATAGAACGACGGATATTCCTACCCGGCGCAAACAACCCAAAATGGGCAGCAATATCATGAGGATATTCATCCATTTTGGACCTAGTTGTGAGAATACCATTATTCGGATATGAAATAATCGTACCTGTAGATAGATCTGAATATAAATACTACTATACAAATGCTTTATATTGCCCACCAGTGCCATCACCTCTTTTATCCATACCTCTATTTTTGTTATCCCCTCCAATCTCTTTCCCTCACTAATCATTCCTGTCTCCAAAAATGACTACTTACAATAGCAAAACGACTGCTGAACAAGTCGCGTTAGATTGCCAGGAACAAATTGCCAATAAGACACTCTTGGTGACTGGAGTTAGTCCAGGAGGGCTTGGAGCAGAGTTTGCCGCCTCTATTGCAAAATACGAACCTTCTTGTATCATTCTAGCCACTCGCAATCTTGAAGACGCCAAAGACACAGCTCGTCGTGTCACTGCCATTTCACCAAAAGTCCGAACCTGGCCCGTAGAACTTGACTTGGGGTCGATGAAGCAAGTCAGGGAGACGGCTGAGAAAATCGAGGCACTTGGTGAGCATATTGACATTATTGTCAATAATGCAGGAATCATGGCACATCCCTATTCTAAGACAGTCGATGGCATTGAAAGCCAATTTGGAACTAACCATATTGGTCATTTTCTCTTGACCAATCTCCTCCTGCCGAAAATTTTGAAAAACAAATCGCCTGTACGAATCGTCAATGTGACAAGTGATGGGTTCCGATTTGGACCCGTGCGATTTGAAGATTATAATTATGGTGTAAGACTACGCACCATTCTCTTTGCTTAGGCATTCCTAGCTAATCTAAAGCGTTTAACATTTAGGATGGGAGCAAATACAATCGCTGGGTTGCATACGGGCAGTCCAAGTCTTCCAACATGCTGTTCTCCGTGGCACTAGCTCAAAAACTGGGAAGTCAGGGATTGGTCTCTGTCAGTCTTCATCCCGGAGTTATTACAACGACTCGCCTTGGTAGATGTGTTGAATGGGCAGAAGACTCCAACGAGGTTGGTATGTATAACCCTCAAACAATCACTGTTGAGAGCTATGTCAAATAATTTGAATATAGGTGAATTGGATAGGACACTGGGGTACGTCTCCGTGGCTGAAAAGGGATTTGTGTACAAAAGTCCGTCTCAGGGCGTCGCGACGCATATATTCGCCGCCTTTCATCCCAGCTTAGGATCTCCAGGTCAGTATATTACATCTGCCGTCTGATTCGAACGCTAGAGCTACTCGCAAGCATTCCCATTCTAAATGCTAATACTTGTTGACGGAACAGAGCTTAACGGATCATACCTCATGGATAGCACAGTTGTGGAACCAAGAAATATCGAAAGCTGGGCTAGGGATCCCATTGATGCTGAGAAATTATGGGCTTTGAGTGAAGAAATTGTGGGCCAGAAGTTTGAATATTAGCTATTTGGGCGGCAACCCGACCATATAATAGGATAAAACTGTTGATAAATATGCTGAAATATGTGGTAGGGAATTTGGTTGTTAGCACCCTTGGAAGCATATTTCTAATACGATTCAACAAGCCGCGTACTTGAATCTCATCTATTCTATCCCATAGTAACCAGCATGTGTCTGTCTATGGCGTAATTCTATTCAACTTCAGGTTCAGCCTCAGGTCCAGCAGTCAGCATCAATATCCCACCCGGGCCATCCCATAAACTAAAGTAATGAACCGAGGCAAGAGTGCAACTGAACTTTTAAAGCACACCTCCATCTTATTGATTCCATCCATACCAGTATGAGTACAGTACGATCCTCTTCCTATAAGTAAAGTCAAATCTCTCCAGTCAGTCACTACTCACCCAACCCCCACTCATTCATTTAATCATTCTTCTTCTCTCCCCCAACACCAACGCCACCATCAATATCAGCAATATCCGGTCTCTTAGTAGCGGCGCTCCCCATCCCTTTCAACGCCTTCTCAATCTTTCGATATGCATATGAAAAAGGTGGGTATAAGAATGGGCGGAGATCGAATCTATTGTCGTCGGCTGTGAAGAGGTGGAGTTTGGATATGTTAGTTGGTTGTGTTTTGTGTGGATGGTATGTAGTTATTGGGATGCATTGTCCATTGTGTGGATGAGGTAAATGAAAGGTGGAAGGCCGAAGGATAAAAAGCAAGAAGGAAATTAAAAAAAGAATTGAAACATACGAGAATACTGCTCTGCATGATAAGAAGGCGTAAGCGTCGTCATCTTATGGCGATTGATAGAATAGCACCAGAAAAACCAGCGTGTCTTTTCGTAGATTTCTTGTGGTGAGAGGATATGTCCCCATTCGTGTAGGAGTTTACTCCACATGCCATATGGTCCGAGTTTGTCAACTTTGCGAAGACGTCCTACAGTGGGTGAAATGTTAGTCTGTCCGAGGCGATGTTGATAGGGAATGGTGGACAGGCCCTTTTGGAAGTGCATTCGGTCCAAGTAATACTGATGTGTTTGTGAATGGTAAGAGTTAACTTACCGTAAATTGACAGCTCGTTGTAACTCATGCCCATATCCTACGATGTTTATGTCAGTAACCAAAATCAATCAAGCAGCATAATCGTAAGAAGAATGAGAAAATCCCATACAGCCTCATCACTTTGAATGTAATCATCCGTAATAGGTTCAAGCTCTGCGGTCGGCGGTGCATCTATAAAGCTTTGCAGTAAAGGCATCTCAAATTCTTTTCCTGCCCAAAGAATGAATTTCTTCAAATCCGTCTTCGAGATCGCTCCAATGGGGTTAATATCCGCGCTTTTTCTTGGAGTCAGCTTGTCTCTATCGAACTCGCTTGGGTCGCACTACTGTACGTACCTGCTGCAATCGTACTTGGTGAAATATCCTGCATCATGTTAGGAAGAGAAAGCTCGGGTGCGTTTTGGTAATTTACCTCTCAATGATTCGCTGTTAAGGTTAGCTACAGTTTCTAAATGGTATAGAGGTAAGTGGGACTACACATACTCTACGTTCGCTGAACCAAGCACTAGAAGGGATCCAGGCTTCGTCCTGCCGCGGACGGTGGGCAACAATTGGGCAAAGAGGTAAGCCTATAGAATTTAGCTTTTAGTAACTGAAGTTTTCGGAACATCCATTCAATTGGATACAGACGTATCCACATGCCATATCGACTGATGATTCCGGATGTACTTACCAATACCATGCGAAGTCTGGCTTGTATGTTCTGCAATGCCAAATTAGATGCTGGAGTTCCCCCATACATCTTATATCTCGGCGTGTAGCTGGTGACTGTTGTAAAGAGCGTAGTAACAGCCGTGACGACTGTATCGATATTAAAATCGAGATGATAACTACCAATTTCCCTACCAAGGTCTTTGGCACGGACTCGCGTTTCTATAAGAGCGTAAGAAAAATGTCGATCGTTTGAGACATAGAGACTGCAGTAACCAACCTGTTGACGAGTTTGTAGAGCCCATATAAGCCTGTACGTGTCAGTGGTTCTGTGCGTAGCGATTCTGTTCAATATATTTCGGTTAGTTGGTACTTACAGTATGAAATATACGGTCAGCAATTTCTTGTGAATTAGATGGACGCCAGGTGCTGTCTTCTTCCTCCCCAACGATCCTGAGAAGATCTTCAACGACTTGAGGATTATCACCCTTCTCAACCGCCGAATAAACTATTCGGCACATGGAATGCACAATGACGGATGTTGCACAACTGTCGATGCCACCAGAAAGCGGAACAAAATATCCAGCTTGTCGGGATCGACGTAAATAGTCCCCTGCCATTATATTTAGCAGGAGAAAAGCAGTTTTTCAACGAGGGGCAAACTTACACAAAAAGCAAGCTGGACCGAGAGCAATTTCCTCTTCGGGAACATGCTAGCAGATTCATAAGCTCTTGTGTGATTTGAAACATACGCCAATACTCACATATTTGAGTGGAATTTCTTTGGTAGGTTGAATCAAGGGATTCACTTCCTCGGCATCACTAGAAAGACTCATACCAGCTTCAATTCTCTCGTATTTAGCAGTTTCTCTTGCTTGCATTGCGCGAGATCTCGATGTTCTATAAGCTCTGACTTCTTCTAAATCCACCTACATGAACGTCAGTCTAAATTCAAGAATGCTGGAGTCGTTGATACCTACCGTAGCGGTCACAACTTCCACGTCATATAATGAAAATTGCTATATAATTAGTATGTGTCTTTATTGATTTTTAGCAGAAGATAAGGTGCTCACGCTTGCTTGTGCAACAATTCTGCCATTAACGACAATCATAGCCGACCCATCTAGTTCATTATACTGTCAATTTGGGGCCTTCTTTTTAGGATTTATCTTTAATCTAGAAGGACGTACCATAATATAAACGATCTCCATCGCAACCTTGCTGATTGGCATATAAATATATGCCACCAGCCTTCAAGGTAGCTTCCTTGATGAGTTCAAGACGAATATTAAGTTTGCGGAGCTCGTGATGGCTTCCACTGCTGTTGGTGAAAATCTCGCTATTGTTCATCAGTGTGGACCCAAAGGCTGCAATTCAGGTTTCTTACACGCCATCTAATGACATATTGATATGAGGAGCCCTTGACAAATGTTAGTGGCCTTTATGCGAAGCTAGAACAGGTGTCGAATAACGCTCATACCTTGGCGTAAACAATTCTTCGCAGGTCTATCATTGTCTAAAGTTAGCACTGCGTCGGAACCGATTCAAACTGTTCTTTCAATCGCCGAAAGCCTTTTGGAAGGTGCACATTCGCGAGTAACATGATATTTTGAAGCGCTGAACAGCTGGAAAGAGAACCTACTTCGGCGCCCACGCATGAATCATAAGCTGAGAATTAAGTTAACAAAACAAACATCACTATACATACTGAATGAAACCTTACTGCTAATCACCGCATCTCCAATCGGAACCTTATGTTGAGAAGTAACCTTAGTAATGGATCTGGGCAAATAATACTGCTCCACAACCCTCTCTCCTTTCCAAGGAGTAAACCATCTCTGCTCCCTATAATTACCGTCCGAAGCCAATGATAACTTGGGTCTAATAAGCAATATCTATTGAACACCCATAAGCATCCAATTTAGAAATAACGTGGTAGGTAACTCACCTTTGAATTGTAGGCAATAATGCGACAGTTGTAATTCACATTCTTGTGACGAACTGGCATTCCAATATCGAGTAGAATATCTTGGCATTCTTCATGGGTAATGATTTCTGCTAGTGATTCCCACGAGTGAAGTTCTGTGTCAGACTCAAGACTGGATGAATCTATGGTGAGTATCGTCTTCATCCCATGATGGTTATTAACTTTGGGAAGGAGGCAACTTACAAGTGATCTTGGCAGCCATACCTATTCAAGCCAGTTAGCGGAATCCAGAAGTTTAATTGATGTATTCCCCGCACCACCGCGGCAATACAAATAATAAAGAAAGTACAAGAAAACATACCCAGTAACCTCCAATTCCGGTCCAACACGCAGCGTCGCCCCCGCAGCCTTCGCTCTACGAATACTCTCCACAATGCGCTTTTGGTTCCCGTCGAAATCCAACGCCCACTGATTGAGATTGCAGGTAGCAAGGGTTGCAAGATGCCCCATCTTATCTTCAGATGCGCGTAGATACAGCAAAAACTCGATGTAAGGATATTTTTGTTATAGGGATCAAAGGTTGGGTGTGAACAGTTTCTCGGAATATATTGTTTAAGGGATTGTCCTTAATTTATCGAGGCTGTTCAAAAGGTATTAATTCACCCCACCATCCGAGCCATTCAGCCCTAGGCAAAATTGAGACGTTATTTGTGGAACTAGACCCAATAGGGTTACATTCGTAGATAGTTCGGTATTTATTGGTAATTATGCATTTACGTCTTTTTAGTTTATTTTCAACTATTCAGACCCGGCAACTCTAACCGGGCTTGTTTTCTATTTTCAAGAAGTTTACCAAAGTATCTTGGAGTGTTTTTAATGGTATAGTTGAAACATGGACTGCAGGGTACAATATAATACGAACGTACTGCGCGCTACGCTATTTCATTTAAGTAAAAAACAAATTATCCTCATTATATTTCGCCAAAGTCAAACGCATGGGGGTTTCAAGATATATATACTCGCATCCTGGCCCATTATGTTTTGAGTAGATTCCCCCTTATTTATCATAGAACTCCTCGTGCTGCGCACCGTGGCCCATCCCGATCCTTTGGTTATTGTACGTGTTGTCCCTCAAACTGCCCCTGATTACGGTATTTCCACCACCTGACACCGGCGTACGCATCGCGCTTTTTTGACCTTGCCCAGCTCCCTGGCCCCTGATTTCATCTATAGGCTCCCCGGCATTCTCTCCGGATATATTCCCCCCGGCACTCACATTTCCATTTCCGCCCGCACTCACTAAGGTCTTCTCGCTATTCGGCGATTTAACCATCTCATTTGCATGCATGCCGCCGGCGTTCAGTCCCGTAAATTGATCATTCGGGTGTGGTGGAGCCGGGCTATCACTAAATGGCCTCCTATCGCTGCCGTACTCTATCGGCGTGCCGTAATCCTTACCCTGGATACCATGATCACCGTTCACCATTCCACCATGGCCGGCGGTATCTACTCGTAAACCATTAGTATGATGTTTGTTTGCACCGGCGTGATTCAGATCCTTGCCGATTTCACCCATAGCTGAATCGTCAAAGCTCACGCGGGTGCGCAACTTTTCTGCCTCCATTTCAGGATCAAATTGTTCCTCCACTTTGGCGGCGTCTTGACCTGGATTCGCGGTTTCATATTCGAGCATCTTGATAAATTTGTAGAAGCCCGAAGCGAGGATGGCACCCAGAAAGGGGCCGACCCAGTATATCCAATGGTAGCCATGGAAGGAATGTGCGACGACCTGACACAAATTGATTAGCTGCGTACGCTCGTGGAGAGGGTTGTGTTATATTGTGGTCTGAAAAAAAGGCAGGATTTGAAATGGCCAAATACTTACTGATGGGCCGAAGGATCGGGCGGGATTGACGGATCCACCGGTGAAGTAGACGCCTGTTACATGGCAATGTTAGTAATGCCGGCAGAGTAAATGGTCGCGTGTCATAGTGCGGAGAGAAAAGCTCGCTTGGATGAAAGATAGTGAAAAGACATACCTGTCATTTCAGCAATGAAAAGAGAAAGTCCAATGCCGATTGGAGCGATGAAGGTTCCTTTATGCTTTTCGGCTGCAAGCATGAAAATCGTGAATACAAGTTCGGCTGACAGAAACATCTCAATGAAAAGCCCTTGGGTAATCGATGTACCGCCGGATAAACTAGTTCTGAAAGTTATAGGACCGGGAAACAAGCAAGAGACAATAGCTGCGGCAGTTATACCACCAAGCACTTGTGCTATGAAAAGGAATAAACCTCGGACATATGGAAGCGCTCCCACAAGACACATTCCCATAGTTACCTGCGTGTTGTCAGATAATCAGGGACAATAAAAGGGTAAGAAAGCGGAGCAAAAGCAAAACAAGTTTCTTACGGCTGGGTTAAAAAGCCCTCCGCTAATACGAAAGAAAACCCAGGCATTAACTGCTAACGAAAATCCAAAAGCTAGAGAAATATAAAGTAGTTGAGAAGGATCGCTGGGCGTTCCCTCGACGTTCGCGCTGCTTGTCGGCGTTGCTAAAAGAGCTACTTGGGTTCCGGAAAAGGCGAAGAAAAGGAATAAGGTGGTTCCAGCGAATTCGGCACTAGTTGCAACGAAATGGTTGCGAATCTTTTTGTGTGAGTAAAACCATCTCTCTGCTTTGTGAATTGGACGACATATGTAACTGACTGTATCTGGAATCCATCCGAGAAATGGTACTCGATTCGATCTTAATGATTCTCTTCCAGAACCTGCTGCTCTGTGTTTTCTGCTATCGTTGAAAAAGGGCAGCACAAAGCCACCGCCGTGTCTGGGCTCGTTGATATTCATGGCTGGGCAATTTGAGGTCGTCGGATTTTGGGATGGACGAGTGTGATTTGGTTATGGGAGAGGGGGGAATCAAGAAATTTTTATGGGCGATCCAATGAAGTACAAAAAAGCTGAAGAGAAAGATGAAAGCAGAAAGTTCATAAAGGAAATGATAGGAGCGCCATCCAATATAACAGTGCAAACCCCGCATTCCCACGTGGGCTACAAAGATGTAGCTCGTGGTTCATCGTATATCGACCATTAATGTTCTCCCATCATTACTCACTCTCGCATATAGTACGTCACTGAAGAGATGCAGATTCATGGCTTCCGTTGGATATTGATGGTACTATTCGATGTGTTAACAGAAATGGTAGTATGGGTATTGCCACAAAGACTACTCCGCAAACGACGACAAAGCCAGACATAGCCGACACTAGGATACAATAATGACCATGTAGCAACAGCTTAGAATTCACTATCGACAAAAATCCAGCCGTAAAGATCTTGATAGGCTTGATAAAGCTCATCATCAAGTTAACAATCGTATTCGAAGGCAGCTTAGCCTACGGGCGGGTGGTGGCTCTTTTAATAGTTTGATAATTAGCTTCCCCAAACAGGATTTTGATCAATACCGATGTTTAGATCCAATAGTAGGATGCTTGTCAAATGTTAGCACATGGAGGCTAGAAATAGACTTTGTTTGCTGATATATGTTGATCATGCAGTTCCTTTTTGCAAAATCAAACCCCTCTTTGCAAATTATCATTTATCTCAAAGAAAATACGAGCCATCGGAAGGAGAGGACAAGAGGAAAACAGGCGATCAGTATTGAAATCCTCTAATCGATAGAGTAAACAGAATTGTAGAAATTGGTTGTAAGGTGTCGCTTTTTGAGGTACTAGTCCTTCCTGTGTTGTATACCTACGGTACTTGTTAAGCAGGCATTGCTGCTTCGTATTCTCGAGGAAGTTTCATTTCCATTACTGCCTCATTGATCAGACGATTTGTGCTGCTTTTCATGAGGATGCGCCAGACGAGGTAATCCATGGTAGTACAATAATAAATTATTAGCACTTGATAACAATTCTGAACCTTCAGTGATGATGTCGAAGGTAGAGAGAGAGCAATGAGCCTGAAACTCTTCAATCTTCAATAGGGGTTTGCATCAAGGAATTACCTAATAATGTTGAGGATCATTACCTACTTTCAACATTTATTTTGCAGTATAGGTAAGAATCGTAAAGTGCAAGAGATTTTTATGAATATGAAGTCATCGTGTGAAGTTATCCCTTTTTGATGATCAATAACCTCATTGCATATTATTGTTGTAAGACAGTTAATGAAGATAGTCAATAGTTGAAGAATTTTTATAGATTATTTACGGAGTATATGACCAAAATAGGAAAAAGATGTAAACAAATGCATAGCCACAGCCCCATTGACACCCTTATCCACCTCCTTGCTACTGCACATAAGAGGAGGGAAAAGCCACTTAGGGTCCCGTTAATACTAGTACATACTAGACGGGGTTTACCCATATGGCGATACAATACCATACCATACCATACCATACTCATATCATAGGTATCCTCAACCTATTCTTTGTAAAGGATTATACGATATAAGCCTGTAGAAAACTGAGCTGTCAATTTAAGTCGTACTGGTGTACCTGTCAACAAATCATGGCGATGATACTGTATTCACCAAATCAAAGTATGTACAGTACTCGTATTCTATAAAATAAGAGAAATTGAAATAGGAAATTTTAAATAAATTATACCTCCAGTTTTAATGGAATTATGATGACCAAACTTTGATCGTCAAAATTGATTTCAGCACGCTCGCACGCTCCACTCGCCTATAGATGTTACCAACAGTACCAACAGGTACGTATAAAAAGTTTACAAGGGTTAGCCACAAGAGGCTTTATTGCAAATAAACTCCTCTCCTCTACCCGCTCCACTCTCTGGAGAAAAGCACCTGAGCACGCTCCATGATAAACTTCATAACTTCATAACTTCAAATTCCAACTTTAACCAAATCAACTTTTTGTTTACGACTTACATCCAATAAGTATTTACACAAAGAGTCATATCCATTAAATCTCGGATGCGATCCAGCTCTTGTAAGTACCAGCTTCATAGCTGAAAGGTTGTTATTATTCCAAGTACACCTCCGCCCTTTTTTTTGAGAAATAAAAAGAAATTAGAGATACGATACAACACGCACGATCCGACACGACGATACCCATCATGCGTCCTCCAAGAATCGTGATAGTTACTGCTTTCCTCCTTACAACTATATTCCTTACCATCTTATCTCTACGATCCTCACATCCGCCAGAATATGTAGAGGTTTCCTCGACAACCCAAAAGACGGGAATCCAATCATTATTCTCCTTTCGAGCCCCATTTTCACTCTTTCCTCCGAATGCCATAATTACCCTCACAAATGACAATACAACTGCCTTTCTGGCAAGACCTGCTGCGTTTGGACCTTTGTTACCTGCGGATGGATTGAAGGGAAAATTATGGATAGGTAGTGGTTTCGGGGACGATAGTATTCGACAGGGCCCTATTGCCTCTGGCGCGGAAGGCGAATTAGGGTGCAGTGACGTTCGCGAAGACGAAAACTCTGCAACAGCTGCAAGTACCTCAAAATCGAATAAAAGGTCGAATGAGAACGATAAATCATTTGATAATCGGAAAGCTATTGCGGGCACCTTTACAAAGGGGAATTCTGGTGTTGTAGGACCATCTGTGAATGATGGTACAGATGATTATCTACACCACCCTCTAGCAGGCTCAGACGTATCAAAATCACCAGACAAACAACCGGCAGATGTCAAAAGTAAACATGCAGATATTCAATCGATACAAGAGGGTGCAGAGATTGCAGGCAAGGTTGTGCTTCTGAGCCGCGGGGGCTGTGGGTTTTTGGAGAAGGTCAAATGGACACAGCGCAGAGGGGGAATTGCTTTGATTGTTGGGGATGACAGAAAGGGAGCACCTCTGACTCAAATGTATGCTCGGGGTGACACTTCGAACGTAACTATACCTGCGATATTTACTTCCCGTACGACAGCGCACCTCTTATCTACGCTAATGGGATCCGGAAACTACATGGAGGATTCGCTTGATGAAAATGGCAAGGCAACATTAAAAGTTCAGAAGAGTGAGAAGTCAAAGAAGGTGGGAAAGAAATTGTCCCAACCTACCTTCACCACTACGACGGCAACCTCCAAGTCGACTTCCACAGCACGGGCAAAATCGCAAAAGTCAAAAAAGACATCTTCAAAGCCTAATGAGAAGGCAACAGAGATCGAGACTAAAAGGCCGGGATGGTTCAAATCTTTGTTTTTTGGGGCTGGCGGTAAGAGTTCGAAGACAGACAGCAGTCGTCCGCCAAGCAGTGGACAGT
>JWJB01010754.1:0-10469 GCA_000812895.1 Rutstroemia sydowiana
AAAATGAGGACTATATTCCTCTTGAGCAGGGCGAGCAGCAGGAAGGCGAGCAACCTGATTTGGATGGAGACATGCCTTTCTACGGTCTGCTAGATGAGGAGGAGTCAGAATACTTCCAGCGCGCCAACGAAATGCTGGAGCTGAACCAGTTCCAGGACGCCGAGGAGCGCAGCTTGTTTGTTGACAGTGTGTACTCGGAGGCTAACGGCAAGGAATTGAAGATCGCCTGCAGTCAGGGCTGTTCGAGACTCATGGAGAAATTGATCTCAATGTCAGACGCTCGACAACTGCGCCGGATATTCAGCAAATTTATCGGCCACTTCCTCCACCTAGTGCAGCATCGGTTCGCTAGTCACTGTTGTGAGACACTTTTCATCCACGCTGCGCCTGCCGTGATGCAAAAGACGAAATCTCAGCCCAAAGGGTCGGACGAAGAAGGAGAGGAAGAGCCCGAGCTGTCGCTCGCGGAAATGTTCATGGCTGTTATTGAGGAATTGAAGGAAAATTGGGGATACCTGTTGACGGAGCGGTTTGCCTCGCATACAATCCGAGTGTTACTGTTGGTTCTTGCTGGCGAGCCGGTGGATGTCACGTCAAACGAGTCGTTTGTCGCAAGTCGCAAGAAGGAAAGAATTGAGATCCCGACTATTCAGGGCGAGGAGAAAGCGGGCAAATCTAAAGCTGAGAAACACACTGTTCCGGAGACATTTGAACCGGCACTCAAGAAGATCATGACCGATATGGTTGCCGGCCTCGACGATGTTTATCTCCGAGCCCTGGCTACGCATCCGGTTGGAAATCCCGTGCTTCAGGTACTGTTGTTCCTAGAGCTTTCTCATTTTGGAAAATCTAGCGCCAAAGATCCCAAGTCGACCATCCGAAGACTGGTTCCTGATGAGTCGTTCGAGGAAGGATCCGAAAGCGCGGTTTTCATTAGTGGTCTCCTATATGACGCGGTTGGTTCTCGCCTGTTAGAAACAATGGTGCGATACCTTCCTGGTAAATCATTCAAAAACCTTTACAGGAACAACCTGGGTGACCGAATTGGTTCCCTCTCTCGCAATAGCACTGCTGGATATGTGGTTCTTCGGATGCTGGAAAGACTCGGCAAGGATGACTTGAAGATTGCCATGGCCAACATTATTCCCGAAGTTCCGGGCCTTATCGAACGGTCGAGACTCATTGTCCCCAAAATGTTGATCGAGCGGTGTATGGTCCGTGGCGTCGACACAAAGCCTCTTGCCGAAGCACTCGAGGGCGCTTATAGCAAGGATCCTGCTGTCAGACTGCAGCAGATGCTGAAATTCAACATCTCGGAGAACACAGCCCCGCAATCTGAAGACCATGATATGGAAGAGGACAACGACGGAAAGGACCGCAAGCCACGGGGCCCACCCCCGGTATCTGCGGCGGAGAAAGCAGAGAAACTACATGCGTCTCTGCTGGTACAGGCCATGTTGACCGTTCCTGGCCCGATGAGCCAACTTGTCTACACTAGTCTCCTCGCCCAATCATCCGAAACGATCGTACAGCTTGCCCAAGAACCCACCTCTTCCCGCGTTCTTCAACAGGCTCTGACTTCCACAACATCCACACCTCAAATCCGGCGACAGCTCACCACCCGTTTCCAGGGCCATCTCACACCTCTTGCCCTGAGCAGCAGCGGTTCACACGTAGTGGATGCGCTTTGGTCAGCGACCAAGGATATCTTCTTTGTCAAGGAGCGGATGGCACAGGAACTCGAGCAACATGAACAGGAGCTCCGCGATTCCTTTGTGGGTCGCGCAGTCTGGCGAAACTGGTCAATGGATCTCTTCAAGCGCCGCCGACGCGATTGGACTCACAAGGCCAAGGGCTTTGAGGAGCGAACCGAGGGCAATGAAGGCGCCGAACGTCCCAAGTCTAAAATTGAACAGGCTCGGGCCCGTTATGCAGCGGCCAAGGAAGCAGCTGATGCCGGTGCTACTGGTGCGAACCAGACTACGGTAGCTAGCAGGTGAAGAGGTACGGTGATAAAATTACATATTGGACGAAATGCACATGTACTCATACAAAAAGGCGTTGATGCATCAGTTGTTCCATTGCTTTATATCTATTTCCATAGCTTTACTATGAATCAATATCTTATTTTAAGACATATCGGAGAGATTCTATATAGTTCATCGCAACAATCCCATGAGGGCATTCGGGTTCCTGCAGATCAGCCCGAATCTTAATGTTCTTGTCTGCGTACTGATCTATGCAAGGAGTCTAGATAATTAGGATTACACAAACATCTTTCGAATCCGACTTAAATATGAGTATAGTTGAGAGTATAGACCTCGGGACCATCGCCGGATGATGTCAGGCTCTCCGTGGGATTCTATAGTTAGGAGCGCCAAGCCACATGACCTTTGCAATTCTACTAGCTTACTTGCCTTCAAGATAAAATTCTGTTTGAAAAATACAGGACCTTACCAAGAATTTTGTAGACCTTTGTACTCCAGAAGAATTTGCCTCCGAGGATCCCTCGATTTCAATGACCTGTGACTGTACTAAAAAAATACTATTAAAGCCACACAAGGTCGACTATCAGTTGGTAGAAAGAGAGGGAAAACATATATAATTTGTAAAAAAAAAAAAGAAAGGGCCCGAGCCCGGGATAGAACCGGGAACCTTCTCGGTGTGAGCGAGACGCCATGACCATTAGGCCACGCGACTTGATTATTAATCTATGGCGAGGAATAATAGGTAGATCTTTCAGAGGAGAACATTGCACTTGACAAGAAATCTACCTACCTGTCAAGTATGGGTCTATGAAGGAATGATGTTGTAATTACTGCTTGTACGTTTTAGTTATTAACATTCGGATAGCTATTAGGGTTGAGCTTAAGAAGTGAGCTTATACCAAATTCTACTACTCCGTACTTGTATAGGCATTATCCTAACTATCTATAGGATACTCCGTAGTCTTCTAGTACATCTAGTACAGATGTATAGAGTAGATCTTTGGTTTAGGGCGGCTCGGAAGAATCTCTTGACTTCGATTGGGGCTGTTGGGTGATTGATGACACCGCCGTAGGTGGACAACTGAGTATGCGTGACAAGAATCTCGACGTATGGGGGTAGCGAGCGTGCTTTAGATGGTTAATATATAGCCAATCAATTTTGGGTATTAGACTTACTGTCTCCCTCCCCAATTGCCAAAGCCCATGTTGCATACCACCGCTCGTAGAAGGTTTGAATAGTTTTCTTAATCCTGTTATATGATCAGTATATAAATGATATCCATAGAAAGCATGATATCGTACGACTGAGCGGCCTCCGAGCCAGTATCAACGATGCGATAACTATCGCAGCTTGATTTAACTTTTTGGAAGAGTCCATCCTAAAACCGTTAGAATAGAATTCAATGGCATAATACGAGTATTGCGAGACGAGTTAGGACTGGATTCGGGATTGCACCTACAAGGTCTCTTCGAAGAACTGCCATGGAATTCATAGGACCATCACGCGGGTCTGCAATGGTAGATAGGTGCCAACGATCGCAGTTTTCGATGAGTGTTGTTGGAGGCACGGTATAGCTTCGTCCACGGGCAAGGCAAACACTGATCAAATTAGCTTCAGGTCGAGGGGCACTACTGGGAGAATCAAACATACCCTCTCTCAACGACATACAGCGCAATCCAAGCTCTTTCACGTCTTCGCAACAGTCTAAGGCCCCACTCTGAAGACGGATCAACATCATCAAATCCATCCATGTGCAAAGCCCTCTTGGCATCGATACATTCCGCTCGTGCCAAGCGATTCATGAGTTCTGGGTCGAAGCTTGAGGAGGGCGAGACAATCTTGTTCAAAGATAGGTCTAGAGCAACAGTGAGAGCCATGGCAATATAGGAGCAAGTATCATCATCCCCTAGTCTATCACCGGGGGACATCCATGGAACGTTCGCCATGAAAGCCAGAACTATCTCAACAGACTTATGGCGGTGTGTGATCACTCGCTTCGCGAGGCATTTGCAATGCCTCGACAGTCTCTTGGACAAAGCAGCAGCAGACGGCAGAAATAGGGCTGCACCTGCCATTATTGAAGTAAAAAGAAAAGCCGACTGGGACCGTACAAAGTACGGTGTGTGTACCAAAGGATCGAGGCCCCATCGAGTATGCGCGAGATTTTGGTAGAAGCTTGATTCGTCAATTATATATATATGTTTGGCAGTAAAAAGGACAGCCCACTTACAACGAGAACAATGACTCCGACTCATCAAACGTGACCAATCCTAACTCAATGGGGTCAACTTCAGGTCCAATATCCAAGTTCGCTCTCGTAGGAACAAAAAAGGATTTGGCGCCCGGTTCTCCTTGAGAGGTGCTTTGCATGAACGACGGGCCTTCTGACAACGGCACTGGAGACTTTGGCGCCCGCCGCATCCCGGTTGGCGAAAGCTGAAGGTCGGAAGCTCTAGCAAGCAGCTGGAGAGGATTCTCCGCATCGTCAAGAGTAAGACTCTCCTCTGCATGAATATCACGTGGAGATGTCATGCGCGGGTGGTCTGATGCCTCTGAGACTCCACGCTTATGCTCATGCTCATTCTGTATTAACTGGCCCTGAGCCTGACCAAGGAGTTCCTGGAGGACTGAAATTGCCCTTTGGGCCTCATCGTCACTAGAGTCGACCTTGGGCCGCTTGATTGCCTGCTCGATCTGATGTATGGCTTTCTCCAAGCCCTTGCGCTTGCTAGATCCCAGTTAGATCAGTATTTCATTCCACAACCACTTAGTTTAGCTCACTTTTTAACACCCTTTTGTCGGCCGAGATGATGGTTGGGCACAATACACTCTGCATTAGTCTGTTTACATTTCTCGCAGCTGGACTCGCCTGCCAGGCGGTTGCAACGAATCTTGCTCCGCCGACAGTTCAAGCATGCAGCTTGTTTTCCATGTGGACTAGAGGCTGAACCTGCCGACTCGACCTCCATGAGTGAGTGTTTTGACCTCGGCCATGGGCACTAATGGGAGAGGCGGGAGTTGGGGGATAATGAGGAGTAGTGGTTTAGGCTTATGAGGCACTTTATCGCTACTCTCTTCAACAGCCCGGCCGGGCTAGCTCAATCGGTAGAGCGTAAGACTCTTAATCTTAAGGCTGCGGGTTCGACCCCCGCGTTCGGCTATTCCTAAAACCAAACCTGAGATTTCTTTTTTTGCTTTGTTTTTTTCGGCTTTTGTTTTGTTAGGAGATTTGACTTTTTGAAATAGACTTGACAAATATAAATACCTAAATGATTGTTTCCAGATACATTTGTGTCTTTACAGATTTTCTATGTATGAATGGACGGGATGGTAGTAGTGATATCTACCTAGGTATCATCAAACATTGAATCTAAGCTAAAAAAAGACCTTCCCTTTCGCTCTTTGCTTTCCCCTAGACTCTTAGCCTAGTACCGTGCATTTGTCCATCCGGAAATTGAGTGAAGATTCCAATGTTATGTCCCATTTGCAACCCAATTATATATCTCCCACTATCTAACACTACAGTAGTTAATAGACATATAAAGTGACACTATCGCATTCATTCCACATATGTCATATGTTTTCTCACTCAGTCGTTCTAATCATAGGCATCACACATATAATGAGTGACGCATACATCGACTAGCAGCACATGCACCCAAGATACTACTAAGGCATCTTCAAGTCAGCAGCTTGCCCAATCTCTAGTATATAGCTAAAGGGCTGGTATATACATAAATAATTCTGGGCTGAGTTTGTCTATGCGTCTTCACAGACACGTCTGCCTCCCCACTCAAGCCCTGCTTAGCGAGATAGTATTAGAGACATAGTGTTACATGTTAACTTTTTTCTGATTTCTGTAGCGGCTATGGATGTATATCGAGTAGCGAATGGTATCAATTAAAGATTAGTAGCTAAATACAAGCTCCAAAACAATAAGGCCGTTTGTCTTTTCGTGACTTATTAATGGACAATGAACATAGATCGAAATTCAACACAGCAAACGATCACATATAAATTTCCAATCAAGCATAGCGAACGGGACCAGTCTCCTCATCACGTCCCGCTGGCAAAGCACCGGATGCCTGTGAAGCAGCGTGAGGCTGAGCCTGAGACGCAGGAACCTGGCTCTTCTCATGACCAGCAGCCGGAACACCCTCCGCTGACGCAGCCCGCGAAGGCATACCGGTACTGGGAGGGGTAGCATCCAACAAGCGCGGACCAGACTGATCGGGCCTCTTGCTTGCCTTGACAAGCGCAGGCGCGGGGCCCAAGACAGTCGGGTATTTGAAGCGGAAACCCCAGGCGAAGAACAAGCGCAGCTTCGTCCAGAAACTCATTGCGTCCCACCTCTTCTGAAGGACCTCAGCGTCCTCTTTACTGCGGGCACGGTATCCCTTGCGGAAACAAAACAGACAGAAAAGAGAAAGAGGGAGCCAGATAAAGGACCAGAAAAGAGGAAGACCACGACGGGTCTGCCAGCCCGTCATGAGACGACGGAATCGCACCCAGGCCTCGATCATGCCCAGGATGAAAACGATGCCGATCCAGCCCAGCGCGCAGATCAATACAATTGCGAGGTAGGAGATGCCGAGGCCTGATCCCCATTTGCTGGTGAACCAGTTGTCGTCGTCGTAGTAGCCATAGCCATAGTAGTAGCCATTGGATGATCCATCGCCGTTTCCTGGTCCGTCGGACAAGCCTGTGTAGTATCCGGAGTTGCCGTTATAATCGCTGTCTGTGTACTGACACCTGGCACCCAAGTACCGAGAGGTAGGGGTATTGTAGGAGCTCAGAGAGCTCAGAGTCCTGCTGGGGATTTGGGTGGGTTCGACGAAGACCACTTCGTAGATGTAGGTGGTCGACTGGAAGGGCTCGCTGCTGTCGACTGAGGTCGAGGTTGTAACATGATCCCTGGGCAGCAAGGTCGCGATCTCATAGGGAGGGGTGACCGCGACAGCAGTCGTGGTGGTCCATTGGGTAGAGCAGGCCGTCGGGGCCGAGTAAGTCAAGTTGACCTTGTAGACGGTACTATGATAGTTTCCATCATCATCCATAGTGTTATAGTAGCCATAGCCATAGCTATCGTATAGGCCCCCGTCGTGGCCTCCCTATCGCGCGTCTACCCGCGCGCGCAAGTCGGGGGCAGATTGTCAAAACTGGACCTTTAACTAACTAGTTAGTTAGAGAATTTTAACTACCATTAATATGAATTTGCTAGTTAGTACGCTCGCTAGTTAACAATACACCTAATTTCTGTAACAATGAATTCCACTTGTTTTGTTAGAGTGCCTACCTAGGCGGTCAAACATTTTCGAATTCGCTCGAAAAAAGAGCGCGAGGCCTCAAGCTAAGACAACGATGCGGACTGCTCTCATTAGCTTATAATTTGCTCATCGAACACCCGAAGGAGCCACAGGTTGTCGATACCATCAAGTCGAGGACAACGGAAGCAAGACTGACATGGTCGGAGATACCTTACCCGTTCAGTGACGGGCTCCGAATGCACAAACGCCAAGCTCGAATACCATCCCGGGCTTCGTAAGCTTGGCAGAGACTACCTAGGCTCCATACTTTCCAGTGCTGGTGGTTAGAGGTGTGGGATGTGGACATGAATGAATTAGAAATGTTGACATGCACTGCACGCAGGGTATCTGTTTGGCATGCAGTCCATGCAGGGTATGCGTTTGTCTGTGTGCAGACTGAGCTTTTTGGCTCTTTGCTATCTTAGTCATACAGCTGGTTTATATACCAGCTTCTTTCTATAGATTTATCTATCACCTCTCTTCATCTCCATCTTTCCTCTCCTCCGTAGCCTCAACAAGAAACCGTATTTCCTGCTGACAAAATTTGGTGCTAGTATTATCTTGTGATGAAGGTGAAATGCTGTATTTGGCTAGCCTGAAACTCCATATTAAGCACCACATGAAAGCCTCGCTCTATCATGCAGGCTGAGCAAAGACTTCGTCTCTTCCGCGATCTATGGTTAGAGGACCCGGAGCAATACTTCTCGGGAGAGGAGTTGATACGTATTCAACAGCTTCTTCGTGACATAAGAGATTTTGAGGCTGGGCGAGATCAAGAATCAATAGCAGCTCAAGGTGTGTTTGGCCATACTCAAAAAGGCAAGAACTTGCAAATATTAAACAGAAGCTAGGCCAGACGGAATCCGCTACCTGGGATCTAGACAAGGAGTTTGAGCTCTTCGCTGACAGAGAATGTGCCTGGTGGGATCTACACGGCGTCCCCCGACCTAAGGAGCACCTAGTACGACCAAGTGGACCGCCTGGTGACCCTCTCGGTGCACCCGTTGCCTGTCATCTTTTCAATCCAACGTTCAGTGTCGACGACCCCTGCTATCAAGAAACGCAAGACCTATCGAACGCTTCTATTTCCCAGATCCACAAAGCTGGATTCTCGACGGAAAACAATTGCTTGTTGTTTGATCATATCGCTCGACGGGACGACAGCAAATACTGCGCCAATTCATACTCTGAGGAGATCTCGGCGATACATGAGACGTTTGTGTTTGGCCTACGGTCAGCGATGAAGGCCGTTGTCGAAATTTGCTGGGGTGCCAGCGTACGATCACGAATGAAGCAGTATCCCGGTATTAACCTAGTGCCCCTACCACTCTGGGGAAGTAACGCAGGCTTGGTCCTGTATCTGGAAATGAAAGCCAATATTTTTCAGCGCTTCATCATATTCGTTTCGCATCCCCAACAATTTATGTATGTGCAAAGCAATGGAGAGAGGGGTCGGAACTGGCGATATCGTTTTGGTCTCCCACAGGATCGAGCGCTAGAACTTGCGGCTCGCTTAGGTGGTATTCAAACCACACCTAACTTCTATCAGCTGGACCCTCGACTGGTTGCAAACCTTCGTTTGACACGAGAGGTGAAGAATCAGAGAGATATCTGGAAAGGCCAAGCATTAGCCCAACTCAAAACAGCTTTCCCAAATTCCGAGTTTCCCTCCTACCAAACACGACTCAAACCTGCACGTCGGGGCTTGCAATGTCTCCATGCTACAAGTGAGGATCTATCAGCAGCTACACAGCTATTCAAGCTTGGAAAATTGCCAAAATCAGGGCAAACTTTAGATCCTCCTCGTCTCAGGTGTGAGACCGATGATGAAACCTTAATATGAAGAATTCCTAGCAAACTTTTATGGAGACATACTTATTAGCTGAAACAGAGGAACGCTCGCCTGCAGGAAATAGCAGAATACTGGTGTGAATTAGGGCAATTGAGCTTAGCTTTCGCTTCTCCAATCAGTGCAGCCATTCGAGCATCGGAAATCAACCTCCATAATATCTGCCAGTTCCAAAAGGTACTCACTTGTTATCACCAAGAGACAGAGTCGGAGGGTTATGACTTCGAGGACTTGCCGCACCCTTTAGTGGAGTTTCTACAGGCCCAAGACGGCCTCAGATTCGACAAGTCCCCAATATCTTCTCGGGATGAACTTGAAACTGCTTTTTGGCTCCTGGAAAGGTGCAAGGGTAATCCGAAAGAGCTAGATGTGCTCGTTCTCGCAATTTCCGTTCTGGCCGCTTACGGCTGGATGATTGCTCGCTCGAGAAGACCGAGTGTGGATGATTTGCTCATTCTTCGGGCATCACCGAACAACATTGTTCCGCGAAAATGTGGTTCATGCCAGAGGCCATACCTTGACGATCCGTATGCATACTGGGCAAAATTCTCGCCGGAACGGTATGTAATGTGGCGACTCTCCAGCAGTTGTGGCAGATCAGACTGCACCGCACATTGGGCGGAACTTCGCCCCTTGTACGAGCGGATCAGGTGTCTACCTGCTAATCGAAGGGACTTGGAGAAATATCGTTTTGATAAGGCACTTGAACAGTGGGATTACTGGTTCACTCTTCAGCCAAGCGAGCTTGGAGACTATCCCAGGGACCTTGAAGTGGCATGCAAGGGCACTCACGGAAGAGCCTGTCGTGAGACTAAAACAGTGCCAGCTAGATGGACTGGCCACCAGGTTCCGAGATTTCTCTTACCAGAGATAAAATGCGGTCCGTGCAACACCACGACAATCTGGAAACCAACCGATTCTAAGTGGACAACAATCTACAACTGCAAGCTCAGCAAATTATGGAAGGGATTTCGTGATGTTCCAGGATTTAACCTCACCGAATATCCCCGGAGACAAGATATCTATTTCAAGAAGGGCCTCAGTATCGCCACCAGAGTGGCATGCCTCATTGAGGCCCGGAAGTTATTCGGACAGAAGAGGAAAGCAGACGAAATAGAGGTTTAGGCAGGGCAGGAATGGACTATGTACTCATCCCATATTTGTTAATGCATTCGGATGGCTGCCAGATGCCCTAGTTATGCTAAATGCTATTTATCCTATCTATGCATCAGTCTTCTTAAGCATGGAGTAGATTTTCGTTAAGGAACAGATATACTCCTAGGCAATAACTATCAGCTTGATATGGCAAAAAATTAAATAGTCGC